>BGPR01002748.1:138654-163327 GCA_013235015.1 Araneus ventricosus | reverse complement strand
GGATATGTTGTAAGGATAGTTAAAATTTCGGTCGAGTTCGTAGATGGGCTATCCAGCTCAAAGGGGGTAGAAATGGTGGGGGTGGAAAGTTTCATTTTCCCATAATTCCTTTACAATTGAAAATAGAAAGAAAATTCAAATCAGGCGATTTATTGCCTCTTCATAACGAACAATTTTTTATTTAAACGTTTTCGATAGCTACAATTGCTTAAAAGTTATGAGCTGAAAGGTGATTTTCCCACCCTTCCACTCCTCTCCCCCTAACCTAAAGTACTTTTTAGCCTATGCATGTTACCCCTTGTTGGAAATCTCTCGTCATTTTCAGTCTCTTCCACACGCTTTCATTCTTGCAGCTCTAATCCTTATGAGAATAGAAGGCGAAATGTTCTTTTCCTTATTATTAGTAGAGACGTATATATATATAACGCTTTTGCCGATGTTATCTTGTGAACACGATAACTAGAATAATTTTGATTAGATTTTAACCGGCGAGGTACATGTTGTAAGGTCGGTGAAAATATTGACAGAGTTTGTAGATGGGCTAACCAGCTAAAAGGGGGGGGGGGGAATCGGGGCGGAAAATATAATTTTCCCATAATTCCTTTACGATTGAAGATAGAATGAAAACTCAAAATAGGCGAATTATTGCCTCTTTATAATAAACAACTTTTATATCGAAACTCTTTTGATAGCTACAATTTTATAGAAGTTATGAGCTAAATTGCTTAAATATAGGAAAAATAATTCAATTCTACGACTAAAGAAAGGAAAAAAAATTCATTTAGGCGAATTATTACCTTATCAGAACGAACAACTTTTATATTAAAGGTTTTTGTCAGCTAAAATTGCTTAGAAGTTATGAGCTGAAAAGCGATGTTCAATTCCCCCAATTTATCTTTTCCCCATAGCTCCGTTACGATTGAAGATGGAAAGAAAATTTCAATCAGAGGAATTATCACCTTATCATAACAAACTACTTTTATATTGAAAGTTTTTTGACAGCAAGAATTACTTTGAAGTTATGAGTTTCCTTCAGCCTCATTCACTTCCACTTTTTATACGGTAAACTAGTTGATATACCTGGCTTTGCTCCGGATTAAAATGCTTTCATGTTTAATATTTTTAATGTAAAAATTACTATTGTATAAATATTATAATATACAAATTCCTTTTCTGATCTGAAACGTTTTTCATTAAAATTAGAACATCAATTGAAACAGACGATTTTTAAAAACAGTCATTTTCTCCATACATTATTATTTGTTATATAGGTATTCCTGTTCTTCCAAATTCTGTTAACAATTCCTAAAGTAAAAGAAAGGTTTTAATGAATATTTTGAAACAAATAAATTAACTAGTTAATTATTCAATAATTTAAAGCATGAAAATAAATCAATATTTGGTCCCGATATAAATTGTTAATCGTCTACAGTTAAAATTTTCTTTTGGCATTCTTCCTTCTGAAAAAGTTTTTCGTAGTATTGTTGTTCTTCAACAAGAATATTGTTACGAATTCAGTTTAAAATTAATTTTGAAAAAATATTGAAATGACAGAAACAAATTTATGGAAATGAAAGATATTGCGGAAAAAAGCCTTGCTTAATTTTTATTAAGTGAATTTTTAAGCAACATTTAGGCTTTGAAAAGTTGAAGGTGACATTTCTCTTTTCTTAAATAAAAAGTTTGCAAAGTTTGATTGAAATAAGTCCAGTGGTTTAGTAAGAGATGTGGAACGTACATACAGAGATAATTATTAGTTAATTATAAGATAAAGATTGATGGCGAATAGTATGAGCCATAAAAATGTCTTAGTAAAGATTTCATAACAATTAATTAGTTAACTCTAATTAAGTAAATAGTTAATTTTAATTAATCAAACAGTTAATTTGATAATTAGTTAATTTGACAGATTACTTTAATTTGATATTTAACTAAACATGGCGGGACCATGATTTGCTTAATAAAATCAATATAAAATAGCAAAAAAGATAGATATTTAAATAATAGTTCCCGTTATTCTTTTTGATATTGAAAAATATCTCCTTAACTTTAAAATTGTTTTGGGATTTTCTGCCTGAGTATTTGGTTTTAACCGTCGATGGAGATTTAAATTTACTGTTCAAATTGGCTGCATTCATATCCTATGCTTTAAATACACTTATTAAATTTGCCACTCGCAATGTTTAATAATTTTTATTCTCTTATATGTTAAGAATTTAGTGACTATTATCTCTGTAACCAGGAAGTTCTCTAAATGAGCCCATTTTAGTAGTATTTAAGTGTTTCATGCCATGCGATTTTACCATAAGACAAAGTAATGTTCGTACAATTATATTGTAACCTAGATTAAATAAATTAATTTTTAAATCTATTGTCTTTTTTCATTCGTGTCAAGAGTCAATTTCTTGTTACTGTTTCAGATTGGCTAGCTTAATGTTACTATGAGATATTTGCACTGCTGAGATGTTTATTTCTTTATGACTCCTACCTGTTGAATGATTATGTGTTGAAATATAAAAAAATTGACCAATGTACTGACCGATAAATCTATCATAACTTTTTGGACTGAAAAATGGAATGATAAAACCTTGATAAACTAAAAAATTAAATGTCATGAAAACAGAATCACAGAGTAAATATTGCAATGTGTAGAAACAATAGAGTCATTGGCTATGTCTGTATTGATCAATATGTAATATTTCATTACTTTTGTAACATTAACGTAAAGGAATCTACCTTTGCCTTCAAGCTTGCCGAAAAGGGATTTTTTTATTACATATGCACTAGAGTTTCACTCTAGAGAGTTCACTAGAGATTTACAAACTTTTGAAAAGAAAGAAAAAAACGTGGTCCTTACAACAATTTCAAAATTAATGATATCTTAGAAGATTTTTAGTAAGATTTGCTAAATAAGTCTTTTCAGTTGAATTTAACTTTGGTTATATTAATTAGTTTTTCAATTTCTTGCAAATTTTCCAACTTCGCAGTCGGGGAAACATTTTGTCCCTCTGGAAATGGAGTCAAAAATAAAAAAGGTTATGAAACACTCATCTATAAGGAGAGGAATACTGATATAATTTTTTTTTAAACTATTTTTCAGACTTTCTATTTCATAAGCTTTGAAAGTGCCCGGAGCAATATTTAGGAGATATCTAAATATTCAAAGAATATTATATTCTACTTTCTTCTCTTAAAATACGAGGGAGGTCCGATAATAAAGGTACAGGGGTAAATTACACTGACAATTATAATACTTAAAAAATTTAATACATTTCACAACAAACTGCTTACTTTTGTCTATTACTCGACATAATCTTCCTAAATGTTGAGATGTTTATCCCAGTCTGACACTCGTTTAAACATCACGTTATGGTACTGATGTTTGTCAAGTTACTTGAAGTATTCCTGAACGGTTTTTTCTTTTTTTGCAAATCCTCCTGATCCGCAAATCCTTTTTGTAACAAAACTCACCAAAAATTTCATAGAGCCATTAAAAATAAAAGGTCAGGACGATCACGTGAAGGAGTTAATCTTTTGCACGGTAGCGAAAGACCCCATACGTCAAAGGAAACCAAAGCGTGATTGGAACAACGGAAATGGGAGGTCCTGCAACATCCACCATATAGTCCAGATTTAGCCCTCTCGGATTTTCATTTATTGGGACCTTTAAAGAAATATTTTAAGGGAAAATGTTTCAATGATAAGAAGGATTTGCAAAACACCGTTCTGGAATACTTCAAGCAACTTGACAAACAGCAGTGCCATGAGGGGATGTACAAACTTAATGCCACGGTTGGATAAATGTTTCAACGTTTACGGAGATTATGAGGGAAATAAGCAAAAGTATGCAGTTTTTGTGAAATGTATTAAATATTTTCCAGAATTTAATTATCAGTGTAATTTTCCCCTGTATTATCGGACAGCCCTAGTAGTACTTCTCCACATGGAATGTAGATGGCAGCACGACTTTTGCAGATGTTTTCTTAGCGTTTCTACTGCTTTGCATACAGAACAGAATTATCAAAAACGATATATACAAACAATTTAGACGTGAATGCGAAAATAACAATTGACATATTTTGATATAAAAAATAAAACTAAAATCATAAATAATTCAAATATTTTATAAAGGTCATGTAACTCAGTGCAATGTTATAAGTTTTTATTAAAAATTTCCATTGCTTCTTTCCTTTTAAATACAAAACAATATATTTAGTAATTTCTTTCTAAGTTCTTTCTACTACAGAGTTAGTGAAACTGTAAGTGGCTTAAAATATAGGCACTCCAAATGGGGTCAGCAAAATAGATCTTGGGGTACTAAAAATTCATAAACTACCGCCTTCTTTTCAATTTGCAACATTTGCAATTAAAAAAAGTAAAGAAAATAATTTTCACTTTGAGATTTGATTGACATTTGCTAAATATCTCTTTTTACTGGATTCGAATTCTTCGTTTTCTTATATATTTTCCACCTCTGGTTGTCAGAGCAAAATTCTTTTTTTCTGGTGGAAATGGAGTTAATGTAACGATTTTTTTTAAATCTGAAACATGATGGTTAAGAGGAAACGTTTTAAAAGATATAACCGAATACAGCTTTTGTTACAAAAATTAAACTGAACTGGGATTAATTTTGTAACAAATGGCGGTAAAAAATTATACCTTTATTTCGTATTACTGTTGGAAATAATGGATGATAGAAATGATAGAACTGAACTAGATGTTAAGCAAAATAAATAATTAATAATCAATTTTACACATTATTACGTTAACAAATAATAATAGTTAAAAAAGGAAAAATTAATCGTTTAAATTAGTTTTAACCATATTTTACTGATATAATGAAATATATAAAGTGAAAAGTATTAAGTACTCTTTTAATAAAAGTCATTTCTAAAGTTTGGTGACGAAATTGTCTCTATACCTTCTGAATCAGGAAAAAAAGGCATTTTGGAATTCTGTCTATCTGTCTGCTCAGAACAGGATAACTTTAAAGCTTAATGAACTATTAAGTATCTTTTACGCTGAATTGTAATTTTGCTAATATTCGACTTTGATTCAATTCCCCCATTTCTTTGATCACTTATATTCATCATGCTTTGCAACCTGTTCTGGAGGAAGAATCATGGAAAATAGCTTCACAGTCAAGTAAGGCTTTGCTTTTCAAATTTTGCTTTCAGCACAGATAAGGCCCTCAAATTCTTTTGGCTGTCATTACATTGCCAGTTCTTCCTTCTTTCTGTGGTCCAAAAGTCACTTTATTTAGGCTTTATGCATTTGCACAAGGCGCGGCATAATAAAGGCCTTTCTGCTTCGCTTCAGTGGTTTCAATACTGCTCACATGATCATCAAATCTTCCGTACCCAGCTCGCCAGCATACCTCCCCTCATGGCTTGTGTCGTCGTCGTGTGCATGGGAACGATAGCCAAAAAAATGCAACGGGACTGCATAATACATTTTTTTAAAATGGTTTTACTGCTCAATTATATCTCTATAATTTGAGGTTGGTCCAGAGATCGACTAGTTGTAGTATTAGTTGTCCAGAGCCGAGAAAGATAATCAGGGAAGTGAGGCTGTTATCTTTGATATTGTAATTTGATTCGTTACGACCGGAGATACTAAATATATTCTTAATTGAGAAAGATCGTTAATAAACGGTAAAATATCAGGAAGTAGCACTGAGGGATGAGTAATTGAGAGCAGTAAAGTTTGCTGTCCATCAAAATAAACAGAGACTATATCAATGTTGCCCGGCGTAAAAGTTCACAAAATTTTCGATGACCACGTAGCCGAATAGAATTTTAATAATTATTTTGAAATACACGATTGGTAACCATTCAAACAGAGCTAGAGTCTGCAAAATACTTAACGACTGTCAATTGGGGGCTGATCATATCTCAAAATCCAGTTTTGATCAGTGACTTTTGAATTATCTCTCAATGAGCGAGAAATATGAAAAGTTACGATCGTGTCGAAGAAAGGAACGAATGGCTGTGATTTTACCCAATTTTAAAACCTTACTCGCCATCAAGGACAGCAGTACAGTTGGCTGCACCTGGCCTACACGCGTTTCTACTCGCGCCAAATGGCACAAACAAAATGCAAATTAGACAATTTCGCGTCTCAAACCACCAACATGCACTAATTTTAATACCGCGTACATGCGCCATATAAACACCAACATATTTCTTTACTTTTACCGGGCAGTTTCCAGATGACCTTTGTAATGGGTCTACGTTGGATTAGAGTTGGTTGCAACTGAGATGCGAAAAAAATATTTTGACAGACATGTTACGAACAAATAGGAATGCGAATTACATAACAGAAAGTTGAGAGAAGTACATAATAAATGATTTAATAATAATAACTAGTATTTGACAATAAATTTAATAATATACTATGAGGATAAATTGCTAAATAATACACTATGATAAATTATTTAAATTATAAAATTGGTGGAATATTAATAATTTAATAATAGTAATTGTGGAGATAATTGTTAAATAATACTATTTATGTGAGTATAATTATTTAATAATAAATAATTGTGAATATAATATTTAATAATAATAAATCCTAACGAGTTTTTTATTTTAGACAGGTTAAGCAATGGACCCAGCGTTTAAGTGATGGTAAGGATGACCTGTACGAAAAGTTACTACTTTGATAAACGTTATGTTCTTAATATCCCTGTGGGAGCATATTAGAAAACCGTGAAAGTAAGAAATTATCTCAATATATTTACCTGGTACTCTGATTATTCCAGATGGTAGCTGAAGACAAGTTTAAATGTGTTGGCTTTTGATTTATTATCTATAATACTTCTCTAAGACTAAACAAACATTTATTAGAACACTAAACACATAACCACAAAGACTGTATCTAGTGTACATCGTAACTGAATCTGTCTGCACTCTACCATCTCTCAATCAAATTCAGTAGCTCAACATCTGACTGCTGCTACCATCTGATATCATGTTAATTGTTATAACAATAAAATAAGTTGAAGGCGCGTTTTGCTTGTATAAAGAGCAAATGTATACATTGACTATCCGACTTTTAATTAATCTCTAATTGAACTCAAATTTTAGCTTACATTATAAATGAAATGTAAAAAAAAAAGGAGAAAAGAAAATATATATTCATAAAGGTAAAATAAAATGGAAATAGTAAAATTAAAAGTTCACCCTTGTCCGTCAAAATTGCTAAAATCGCCAGGTGGTTCAGCCACAGTTCGGTTTGTCTTGCATCCTGTGTCACCAGAATTTTAAATAGCCGCCATCATCTCTCATCCCCAAGAGCTTCCAGGCTTTAAACTGATTGACACTGAGACAGCACAAGGGACGGCAACAGCCAGGTTCCTGGCTGTGAGACTTGCATGTCAACAAGTACTTCTGTGGCAAAACTACAATAATGTACGTGGGATTGCGCTTTGTTGACTACTGTCGCCTCACAAAAAGTTAAGGAGCAACATATCTTCATCCTAATTTTTGAACTTTTCCTCAAAAGACTGGGAAACAATGCATACAAGTAACAAATTTCTTCTAGTAAGTAAAGGCAACAGAAATATATTTTCTTCTCTGAGAGAAGAAAAAACACATAGAAAAAAAGACTTCAAGACTGATTGAACATTATTATGGATTTCTGTCTTCTGTTGCTTAGAGAGGTGATTTGTAGATGGGTCATGTTGAAGATATTTTCTTTTAATCATAGATCTGATATGAGCTTGTTTGCTCATCCAAAGATCTTCATGATGATTAAAATGTGGAGTTCGGCCGGGCTTGTGATACTATGTTTTCAGTGCATTATCACTAAAAATTCTGAGCGTAATATAAGTACCTACTGCTTTTCCTCTTGAGAATTTTAATGATATTAAGTTTCCTTGCCCATTATACTTATCTCAGCCAAAGACTGAAGTAAGATTATTTAGTTATTAATATTCTCTTATAATGCATTTTCATAAAAGACATAAATATTTAAATAATTAAAACTATCGCTACTAGGCACCACGTTACATTTGTCACAAACCTTCTTAAAGCATTTGTTAAAAGTCTGTTCAGAACAACCACAGCGCAATGGTTAATAAGATGAACTGTAATTTTGATGCAGTTCACATTCAACTACCTTATATTTAAAATTGAGCAAGCTGTGGGTCTGCCAAAATTAAAAGAATTTTACCAATTTGGTTGTCAGAATAGAATGTTGTTTAGGTCAATGGGTTCTCACTAAATAGGCTATCTGGGTAATGCCATGAAATTGCTCAACACCGCATGCACTTCCTTCTTATTATCTTTTACTCATAGCGAGAAATTTTAATAAAATAAAAGATGTTATTGCCTGCTTTCAGAATAAATAAAATCGTCGTCGATTCTTCCACGCTATCGAGTTCTTCTGAGCTAGCCGAGCGTCTCGAACCGAGATTCTCTGATGGACGATTGGGTGTTTCTGCGGAAAGACATACACGATCACAGGCTCATGGGTGGCGGTTGTCTGCGGCTTCGCGTAAACATCAAAGACGCACGCTGTCAGGTCGGAGCTGAATGTATTTTCAACGAAGATAACCGCTGCTTTATTAAATTTCATTTTGGTGAATATTGTTATTATACGACGAAATCAAACCATTACCCCCCCGTTTTCAGAAATAAATACTATTTTCAATATATTGTGCGAATTATGTTCATGCTACTGAAATATGAGTGAATGTGTCAACAGATATACCATATTGCTCATGCTCTTCATTAACAGTTTCACTTCTGAGGCATGAAGTGCATCAAAAGAAAAATGACTATCAGCATACTTTTACCGTCAATATGTCGTTGTGCCAACCGCATTTTTTTGAAAACAACTATCATAAGTTTAAAATACCTTCTTCGTTACCTCAGAAAATAAACTGCAGATGTCATAATAAATCATAAACTGATTTCAATGAAAATGAAAGAAGCTCAGTCACGCCACCATGTTTAAGAATTGGGTATAATAATGCTCCCAAACGGTAAATTGCCGGGTTTGAAATACCTTGTAAAGCTGCTGAAAAGTTTACATAGAAATTTTGTCATTTGACGAGTTAGGAACAAGTTCAACAAGTTCTCACTTTCATGCCTCTGCAGAGGCGCCAGACATTGCAGAGTTCAGGGATTGAATTCAACAATACTTGACTCTCTTTTCAAGACAGATAATTAACATTCAGGCTTAGCTCAAAATGAAAACGTGAAATCGAGCGAAATTATTTTTAAGAACATACTTTTACTGACAAATATTTTAAAATGAAGAATAAGTCACAAAAAACGCCTGAATTATAAGATGACTATTACCTCTTTCATACGAAATTGTGCTGATACAAGCCGCTTAATAGCAACGCCAGAGATTTAATATAATTGTACCTTCATTGTACTGGTCCTTTTCATCGAATAAATAAGGCGGTGAAATACCTGAGCGCCGAATATGAATTTCAGCAGCTGCTCGAAAACATTGAATCAACGAAAGACTATGCTGTTAAAACAACATTAAATTACTCAAAGGATTTGTATGAATACATTAGTAACAGCCTGATAAAATGCCATTAGATACTGAATGAGAGTTTCAATTTTTCTTTCATGCTCAGTGTGTGTTTGCAAAGCCTGTGAGCGAAGGAAACCTGTTGAGGTATGATTGGGACGCTACCAGCTGTCACGCGTTGAGACTGTTCAACTAGACCAACCACAAGTCCCTTGGCCGGACCCACGACGGATAACCTGAGCTACTCGTCGTAAAGAATTCCCAGGTTAGTCTGAATTGGAGCAGATGCGCCATTCCGACGACGCGTAACTTGGCAAACATTCTTCGCGGCGTCTGGCCAGTGAACCGCTTTTCATCATACCTCTCAACACTCTACGAGAGTTTCCCTTCGCTCTGTTTCTCACCAAGCGCGCGCCTGGGGCAACCGAGAAGAAAAGGGCCCCGATGGTATCATTTCAGTTTTGAATAATATCTAATAGTAAGCATTTCATCGAATTTTATGAGCCCACTGAGCTCCAAAAAGGAAACAAAATTTCATACAAATTCGAAATATTTTTGGGTACTGAAGTTTAGTGTTTGTTACATTTATAGCTTTATTAATTACAACGCAGGTCTTTTCGTTTGATTTGAAAATAATGTTTTCGAAACGTGAAAAAAAATTTGCTTCTTTAAATTCATATTCAACAAAAAGAGTAAATGTGTTAGTCAGTGTTCTATTCTCATTTGTTATATTTGCAAAGATTGTGTGACTACCAATTTATTTCCTTATATTTAATTCAATGAAAAAAGGATATGGCGTACAAGAAATGAAATTTTTGTTATAACAATGCATCTGAAGCGTTGCTATTAAAGCATGCCCTATTTAATATCCAACACAATTTTCATGTAAAAATAAAAGAAATTAATAGTCTATTTAAATCTTATAATTCCACCAACTGACCGTTTTTTGATGACAATATATTTTTAAATATTTATTATCGTAAAAAATATGTTCTTAAAATGAATTTCTGTATTTCTCGATTTCTTGCGTTTTCATTTTTTAAACTAAAATAAAAATGTTAATTATCTGTCTTGAAAAGAGAGTCAAGAATTATTGTTAAGTTCAATTCCCTGAATTTCAGCAATGTCTTATTTAATATTATTACGCCTCTATATATATGAAACATGAAGAACTAAAGAACATTTGAACTTGACATTTAGTTTATAAGAAGTCATAATCGCTTTCTTTCGATGCAATGAGTATAAAATTTCTATAAATTTAAACTTTGTAGCTTTACAAGGTATTTAATAAACATGCAGCATTTCATCAAACTTAAAAAATAATTTACCGTTTAGAATTAATATATAATTTTAATTCTAATCAATTCTTAAAGCATCATGTTGATGTTTTATGTGCTTGTATTTGACCATTTGCTCATTTTCATTAAAATCAGGTTTATGTTCTATTATAATTTATCTACGAGATTTTTTAAGTTTGGCGATTTTCTTAGTGTATGAGAAAGGTATTTTAAACTTATAATGGATTGTTTTTTTAAAAAAAGCTATCTGGTTCTTTAACATATAGTAAAATAATCTGAAAAAGTCTCAGAATGAGTTTGATTTCTTATTAATGTCCAATTTAAAAATATGCTGATAAAAATGGCTTGGATCATTTTTTTTCTTTGTTGCACGAATTCATGCCTCAAGAATTTTTTAAAACTTATAAAATGGCGAGACAAAACGGTTTATAACACTTTGCTATTCAATGAAAAGAGGCATAGATAGTATGCTGATTTGAAAATTTAATATTAAATATCAAATTTGTTTTTGCATTCCCACTTCATATTACTTCAGTATTTAACATGAACATAATTCCTTTTAGTGCTTTATGCCTCACTAATGTTATTAGAAAATAATCGTGATGTGTTCAGTAGTAATACAGAAAGCAATTTTGGAAAGAAAAAGTTATTTGCAGCTTCCTTTTATTCGATAATAATTAAATTTTGATTTACCATATGCAAATTTCGAAATCTTAATTATTATTAATTAAGATGTAAATTAAATATACTGATTATAAAGTTACATAACGTAGCAATTATAAAATGAAAATTTATCAATAAAAATGTAGTTATCTTCATTGAAAGATGCATTCGAAACTGCTAAAAAACTACGACGCGAGAACAGAGTACAAACTACAACAGGCCACGCGAACGGATCACGTCTGTCCGATCTCGCGTCTTTGATGTTTACCGCCAGAAGGAAACCACAGATGCTCTTGCAAGCCCCCGAGCGACATCGAACCTACCTGTTCCCATGGCGGGAAGTAACGCACACCGCAGACGAAATCTGTGGTTTATCTGATCGTGGGTCCGGGGCTTAAAGACAACCGAGCAGTGACAGCTCCCCACCCATAGCCATGGACGTAGAATCCTGTATACCCCAATCGATCCATCAGAGCTAGTAGAATCTCGGACAAGTTTGTAGCTGAAAACTCTAGAAAGGATGAGATAATCAAGACTCAAGCAGATTTTTGATAAAGGAATTTTTTCCGATTTTCTGCTAAGTGTATGGATAAACAGAAATCGGCAAATCTTCTATTTCAATAAATTTTATTTATTCGAAAGCAGAGCTGCGTAAACTTTTTGTATCACCTTATTTTCATTATATTAAAATTTCTCACTACTTGAAATTAAGAAAATAAATAAGAAAAGGAAACATAAATTAATGATAAAGTGCATGCAATTAAATTTAAAACGGCGAATTTTTCTTAAAATTTTAAGATGAAGAAGATTGCCTGAAATTAAATTTCTGCAGGATAAGGGCGCAAGAGTGTTTTCTCCCATTGGTGCCCTAAAGCAGCGGTTCCTAACCTTTATTTATTCTAATAACCATTGATAATTCTTTTTATTTTTGAGTACTCCCTACTGGCAGACCCCCTGAAAACCATCCAATCGCGCAAAAAAGTTTATATTAATAATTTTAAATATAAAATTAGGTTCTAATGAAGACAGATAGAATATCATGTCTGGAGCTGCATCAAGATTACTGAGATATCTATTATTAATACATGCATAAGACAAGTTTGTTCTTTCCACAAGTTCTGCGTTCGGGAAAGGCATAAAATATTTTGTTGCTTTAACACTGAGTTCTTGGTTCTCTTCTTTCACTGCCACCAAGTAGGTTTAGGCCGCAGGTTGGGAACCTCTGTTCTTATCGACTACACTTAGACTTACAACAATTAATTTTTAAATAGGTTTGTGACAAATGGGCGTGTTCCTTCGATAAGAACAGCGAAACTGTGTGGCGTGACTTACGACGAGTCACTCTGAGCTGAAGGACGAGCCAGTGAACATGCCTTCAAACCTCTGGGACTAACATTTTATGAATGGATTATTGTTAATTTAAATATTTATGTCTTTTAAGTAGTCTGCATTTGTGTTATAAGAATGTCTAATGCTAATGTCATACATTTGCTTATTTTAAAAGAGCTGCCTGGTGTCATACGTTATAACAAATACAAGATAAAAAATGAAATAATAAATATGCAAAAATAAGATTATGATTTTTAATGAAAGAAATATGACATAATATAATAAAATATATCAAAAGGATGAAAATTTGCAATAGAACACGATATAAATAGTATATGAGTAGTACACAGCATTAATGCACACAAAACATGTAAGACATCACAGCGTCAGAAATGGCCAACTGAATCTCCAAATTTAAATCATGAAGATCATGCCTTTTTTTGGAGGGAGAACTCAAGGCAAACGGAAACAAAAAAGGTATCGGAAAGGATGAGGGGTGAAATATCCTAGCAGTTAAAAGAGAATTCTTAACACTCGTAATTGCATCTACGGAGTACTCTCTCACCATGGTGGAAGGGGCCAGAAAAAAATCTACCACTAATAATTAAGATAGGAAAAACTAATCAATATTTACGAAGCTGTTTCTAACAATGTTTTCTTCTTCTATATATATTTTCAGAGGAAGTATATTTCTGTTATTAGAAAACACTTGGGTAACTCATTTGCTTGGCTTATTGCCATATGACGATGGCAGTTAATTGCCAGAAAAAGAGATGAGATTGCAAACGATTATATCGAAGTTAAAAAGATATTATTAAAAAGATACAAGTTAACGGCAGAAAAATTGCGTCAAAAGTTTTTTATGCATAATAAGAATTTAGGCAGCACATGGAAAAACTTTGCCTATGAATTAAGAAGTTTTTTTAATGAATGGGTAAATGGAGATAGTTTTGAAAAGTTGAGCGATCTTATCATAACGGATCAGATTAAACGTAAAGTGTCTCAAGAAGTAAAAGATCATTTTATAGATGACAGGTCTAATCTGAATTCGCCAGATGATTTAGTTGAAAAACTGGATGACTATGATACCTAGAGGTAACTTTCAGAAGTAAACAACCGCGTAAGGAATGGCATTACGACAAGCAGAACTCCTTTAAAGATGATTCAGCTTTTACAACCAACGAAAAGAAAGAAGTTGTACGGTATTACACATAATGAGAGAGGTGAGCCAAAATGTTTCAACTGTTCTAATTTGGAGCACATTGCAAGGAACTGTTCTCTGCCAAAATCAGTTTTAACATGCCGAGAATGTAATGAAACAGGCCATAACGCTATAAACTGTGTCGCCAAGGAAATGAATCATTCAAATGATGAAAGCTTATCTGTTAGACGAGTTGGAGAGAATTCAGAGGAGAGTAATTCATATTTGAAGAAAGCGAGACTTAATAATAAATATGTGATATAATAATGTGATAACGTGCAAGTTTTAATTGATACAGGAAGTTCGTGTTGTCTTTTAAAGATTTCAGTTTCTCAGAATCTTAAGCTGAAACTTGAACGTGCTGTCAATAAAATATACTGTTTTGGAAATCAAAAGATGCCTGCATTAACGTCTATCGGAAGAATTAAAGCCGATATTGAAGTTGATAATGTAAAGGCCGAAAGCATAAGCATATACTTTGTCCCTGCATATGCGCAATCAGTTGATCTTATCATCGGGCGGACATGACTTGATCTCCCTATCGCTTATACATAAACGAGGAAAAGATTTCATATTGGTTACCGGGAAGATGAACCATTTAGAATCTTTCCAATTGATGAAAACATAAACCTAGTTTGTCTTAAACGTCTTGAAATAGCTCAGTTAGAGAGTGAAAGTTTGCAGTTTAAAGGCTCTTCCCAGCAAAAGATGATGGGCAATTTGAAGAATGATCTTAAAATGGTAAAGAATGAACTACGACTTCTACAAGGATATATTAAGAACTTTAAGAAAGAGCGACACTCGTTGCTTCTTCAAATCAAAGAATAGAATAAGCATGCTGAAAACTTAAAAAGCAACAACGATTCTTTAGTGAAAATGAATGCATATTACGACATAGAGAAGTCAGGTAAATTATCGTTTCGTAAAGGAGACATCGTGGCAATAAGAAGAAACCCAAAGGCGACAGATGATTCAACAAAAACGCAACCACGGTACCGATGACCCATGGTTTCCACAGAAATACTTCCTGGTGACACGTACAGAATCTCACAACTAGAACCTAGTAATTGACGTCCTTATTCTACAATATCTCGTGTCAATCAGTTAAAAGCCTGGAAATGCTGGGATGAAGATGATGGCGACTCCAGTTCAAATTCTGGTGATGAACTTGAGATGCAAGAACCCAAACGAACTGTACGTAAACCACCGCGTTTTGGAGCGTTTATGACGGACAGATAGAGCTTTTTAATTTTATATTTCATTTTATTTTACCTTTTATGAATGTATTTTTTTGTTTTTTGTGTGTTGATATTGTTATAATGTAAGCTAAAATTTGGTTCAATTGAGGTAAATTGAAAAGTCAGGATGGTCGAATGTAAGCATATTTAATATTTATGCCTGACAAAAGCATGACTTCAACTTATTTACTGATATAGCAGTGTATGATATCAGATGAGTGGCAACAGTCAGATGTTGAGCTACTTTGAATTTGATTTTCAAAAGAGATGAGTACGAGTACGAGTACGGTGGAACGAAGTTACGATGTACGCAGATACGAAGTGTAACAGTTGCGTTTCAGTGTTCTAATAAATGTTTGTTTAGTCTTAGAAGAAGTATTATGAATGTCAATCAAAAAGCCAACACATTTAAGCAATGTTTCAGCTGCCATCTGGGAAACCATCAGTACAAATAAATATATTGGGAATATTCTTCTCACAGTTTTCTAATATGCTCCCACATAAGGATGTCATTCATGACACGTTGTCAAAAAGTAACTTTTCGTATGAGTCATGTAACCACCGCTCTTTCCAACATGAGTCATGTAGCCTGTCTAAAAATAAAAATATTGGGATTTATTATTTTTGAATAATTATATTCACAATTATTATTATTAAATAATTATACTCATAAATATTATTATTTAACAATTATCCTCATAATTACTATTATTAAATTATTATCTTCACAATTTTTATAATTAAATAATTGTACTCATAATTATTATTATTTACCAATTATCCTCATAATTATTATTATTAAATTATTATCATCACAATTATTATTAATAAATCATTATTATCCTTCTTCTCTCAGCTTTCTCGTATAATTCCGCATTCTATTATTCGTAACATGTCGTCAAAAATAATTTTTCGCATAAGTTACGCAACCAACTTCCTGTCCAACGTGAGCCATACAACAGTCATCTGGAAAAAACTGCAGTAGAAACAAAAATATCGTGGGTGTTCTCTCAACTTTTTCATATACTTCCACATGATGTCCTTCATAACACGTCGTCAAAAATATTAGTAGTTTAAAGACGCAGAAATATCTAATTTATTACATTTATTTATTACTTTCCTTCAACGCAAGTAGAAATGCGCATGTAAATAGATGCAATAACTAATACTGCATATCATATTTTCCTTGGAAATAAAGTTTCCGGAATTCAGATTAAAATCACAGCCATTTCGTTTCCTTTCTTCGAGACTTTTTGATCATGACTTTTTTCATATTTCTCATCATTGAAGTCATTCAAATAAAAGTCACTAAGTCCAAAACTATAGTTTTGAGATATAGTCAATTTAAACTTAATTGATTTTGAGTCGTTATGATAAATAGTAAAAATTATTTTACAGATTTCGAGCTCCTACAGTTAGTTTACTAATGTTTTGATAACAAGTTTCTATCACGAAAAATAATTAATTAAAAATTCTATTCAACTGCAGTATTCCGTGAAAATTTTTTTGTGGACTTTTGCCAGAACGACGATGATATAGTCCTGATATGACCATTTTAGGTGGACAGCAAAACTGCACATCATAATGTTACTCCTACAGCAAACCAACCAATGTGTACTCCATCTACTTTCGAGTATACTTCTACAATATGACACGTTTTGTATTTAGCTTAGTCTTATAGTTAAAAGAATCATGTATGTATTTTGAACCTCTTCCGGTTGTCCCACTGGGTTCAAAATTTGGCACAGATCTACAATTTTAATATCAAGATAGCATGCTAAATTTCCTTTCAAAAAACTCGTTACGACTTTGGGTTATCGTTTTCACAAACCTACGGACAGACAAATATACAACTAGTCGATCTCTGGACGAATTTGACTCAATTTATAGAGATATAATTCTGGTGATAAAACCAAATGCCAAATCGCATCTATCTAGTCCATTGCATTTTTTAGCTATCGCGTTCCCATGCACACGACAAACGGACTTCCCATTCGAAGATTTCGTCCAAACGTTGATACAGACTTACAAACCATAAATTGTCATACTTCGGCAAGCCTAGGTACACGGAAGATTTGATGATCATGTGAGCGATAAATGTCTCCTACGAAGCGAGCAGAAATTGCTTATTATGCCATAGCAGCCAAATGCAACAAAGCCTAAATGAGCTTTGGACCACAGCAAGAAAGAAAGGAAGAACTATTTAAATGTCAATGACAGCCAAAAATTTAAAAGGGGGCCTTATCTAATATTTTAGAAAACAAAATTTGAAAGCAAAAGAAGTCGCCACCAAACTACGAAGCTATTTTCACTGATTCCTCCTCCAGAACAGGTTACAAAGCATGATGAATATAAAATACAATCAAAAGAAATAGAGTGGAGAATAGTCAATTGAAGAATATTAACAAAATTACAATTCGGCGTAAAGACCACTTAGCTAGCTCATTAAGCTTTAAAGTTATCCTGTTCACAGGCAGACAGATAGACAGAATTCCAAAAATGCCTTTTTTTCCTGATTCAGAAAGGTATAGAACCTAAAGATTTCGTCACCCAACTTTAGAAATGACTTTTTATTAAAGAATGTAATACTTTTACTTTATATATTTCGTATATCAGAAAGTAAAATATGGTTAAAACTAAATTTCAGCTATTAATTTTCCTTTTAACCATTATTATTTGTTAACGTAATATTGTGTATAAATTGATTATAAATTGTTTATTTGCATAAAAGAGCATCTAGTTCAGTTCTATCAGTTCTATTATCCATTATTTCAACAATTTAATGCGAAATAAAAGTATAATTTTTTACCGCCATTTCGTTACAAAAATTAATCGGTATTCGGTTTATTTTTGTAACAAAAGCTGTATTCGGTTACATCTTTTAAAACGCTTCCTCTTAACCATCATGTTTCAGATTTTAAAAAAAAAAATCATTACATTAAGTCCATTTCCACCAGAAAAAAAGAATTTTGCTCTGACAACCAGAGGTGGAAAATATATAAGAAAACGAAGAATTCAAATCCAGTAAAAAGAGATATTTAGCAAATGTCAATCAAATCTCAAAGTGAAAAATATCTTCTTTACTTTTTTTAATTGCAAATGTTGCAAATTGAAAAGAAGGCGGTAGTTTATGAATTTTTAGTACCCCAAGATCTATTTTGCTGACCCCATTTGGAGTGCCTATATTTTAAGCCACTTACAGTTTCACTAACTCTGTAGTAGAAAGAACTTACTAAATATACTGCTTTGTATTTAAAAGGAATGAAGCAATGGAAATTTTTAATAAAAACTTATAAAATTGCACTGAGTAACATGGCCTTTATAAAATATTTGAATTATTTATGAATTTAGTTTTATTTTTTATATCCAAATATGTCAATTGTTATTTTCGCATTCACGTCTAAACTGTTTGTATATATCGTTTTTGATAATTTTGTACTGTATGTAAAAGAGTAGAAACGCTACGAAAACATCTGCAAAAGTCGTGCTGCCATCTACATGCCATGTGAAAAAGTATTACTAGAGCGGTCAGATAATAAAGGTACAGGGCGAAATTACACTGACAATTATAATTTTGGAAAATATTTAATACATTTCACAAAAACTGCATACTTTTGTTTATTTCCCCCATAATCTGCATAAACGTTGAAACATTTATCCAAACGTGGTATTAAGTTTGTACATCCCCTCATGGCACTGATGTTTGTCAAGTTGCTTGAAGTATTCCAGAACGGTGTTTTGCAAATCCTTCTGATCCTTAAAGCATTTTCCCTTAAAATATTTCTTTAAAAGCTCCAATAAATGAAAATCCGAGGGGCTAAATCTGAACTATAGGGTGGATGTTGTAGGATCTCCCATTTCCGTCATTCCAATCACACTTTGGTTTCCTTTGACGTATGGGGTCTTTCGCTACCGTGCAAAAGATTAACTCCTTCACGTGATCGTCCTGGCATTTTATTTTTAATGGCTGTATGAAATTTTGGGAGATGTTTGGTGGGAAAAGAATTTGCGGATCAGAAGGATTTGCAAAAAAAAAAAAAAAAAAAACGTGCGGGAATACTTCAAGCAACTTGACAAACAGCACTATCATGAAGTGATGTTCAAACGGGTGTGAGACTGGGATAAATATCTCAACATTTACGAAGATTATGTCGAGTAATAAACAAAAGTACGCAGTTTGCTGTGAAATGTATTAAACTTTTTTAAGTATTATAATTGTCAGTGTAATTAGCCCCTGTGCCTTTATTATCGGACCTCCCTCGTATTTTAAGAGAAGAAAGTAAAATATGATTTTCGTTGAATATTTAAATATCTCCTAAATATTGCTCCCGGAAGTTTCAAAGTTTATGAAATAGAAAATCTGAACAATAGCTTTTTTAAAAAATTATATCAATATTCCTCTCCTTATAGTTGAGTGTTTCATAGCTTTTTTATTTTTGACTTCATTTCCAGAGGGGAAAAATGGTTCCCCGACTGCGAAGTCCGAAAATTTGTACGAAATCGAAAAACTAATTAATATAACCAAAGTTAAATTCAACTGAAAAGACTTATTTAGCAAATCTTAGTAAAAATCTTCTAAGATATCATTAATTTTGAAATTGTTGTAAGGACCACGTTTTTTCATTCTTTTCAAAAAATTTTAAATCTCTAGTGAACTCTCTAGTGTGAAACTCTAGTGCGTATGTAATAAAAAATAACCTATATATTCTTTTGCAAGTAATGGGGAAGCAAATATTGCTCTTTTTTATTGCTGATTTGCTGTTTTAGAAAATTTCCTTTACTGATAGATTCTACTGATTTTGCGGAATCAACGAATTTATGTTGGAAGTTTATGCATTTATATTTGAAATAGCAATTGAGGAAATGTTTTGTTGGGTTGCATATATAAATGAGTCGAATTTAACAATGATTTTTATCACCGTTCTTAAGGGAACACAGTACCCAAAATTCGACCAAAATATCAATTTCAATTTTTTGGCTAATATCGTTGCTCTTATTCTTCTACTCATTGTATCAAGACTTCAGATTCGTACCTTTAATGTTTCAGAAATAATTTAGGTTTCTATTTAAGATAATAAGTGAAAAACATCTGCAAATGACAACTTTGAATGCCTTTTTCTCTATGTCACTTTTCTTAACTTTCATATTTTTAAATGTTAAGACATTTTCCTTTTTAAGGTACTACTTTCAAATTTTTTGTACATATTTATCGTTATGTATATGAAAAACTGTGCATGTAATAAGAGTTCAGTTGCTTAGTTATTTAATATGCAAGATTGAGTGATGCAATTGAGGTACTGCTAAATTTCCTCATTTTTCACTACATAATACTGTAAATAATCTATATTTAAGCAAATATTAGATACAACTTAAAATCCATGCACAGTGCTGTGTACTATATTTATAAGTGAATCTACAAATAAAGTTTGAAGCAAAAATATTCGTATTCGGAAAGATAATAGGGAATTAAAAAAATTGATTTTTTCTTAATATTTTAAGTTGAACTAAACAGATAGATCAAAATAAATTTTTCTCTTCAAGATTATTGTATTTTTTTGTTAAGTTTCAATACTATATCAAAGCTTTTTCAATACTACCTCAAATAAAAAATGTTGAGAAAGTACAAGGTACCCTTAATGAATGATTCGAAAATGACGGCACGATAACTCTCGAGATCATCAGGATGTATCTAGCATGAAAAGACTCCTTTAATTTAAATAACGTAAATATGGAATAAAAACGAAACATATATAAATAAATAAAAGGCAGTTTTTATTTACAGTATTTTATTTTAAATTAAAAAAGAAAATTCTGAAAGATAAAGTTTATATACACATTATGATTGACAAAATGAATCCATAAACTGCAATTGATGAATGAACAAGAATATTCTAAAGTCCCATCAGAAATTGAAAAAAAATTATTATAATTATTTACATTTTTGATTTTGTTGATGTCGATCCATTGATCTGTACATTTTTTTCACTTTTAAAATAAAATGGAAAGGAAAAAAAGCAATAACATTTTTCATTATTCATTACAGATAACAAGCTGTTTTCCATTAAATTCAGTTCAGGATGCATGGAAAACAAGTTGATTTCCATGCATCCAGTTACTGAAAACAAGCTTTTTTTAATTTGAGCTCTTCTCCATTAGAAATACGTACTTTCCTTTTAGTCACAAAGATGAAGCATTGTTGATTAAAGAAAAGATTATTTCTCTTCCCATCTTGAATTTCTAGGAAGAATGAAAAAATGCATTTTAACATTCTAAGATCGAAGATAGAACATTTCAAGATATTACATACATAATGCAATATCTACTAGCCCTTTTCCATTATATTTTTCCAGTGGCAAAAATCAGAAATCACGGACCAAGTTTACCACAGACATGGAGACTTTTATTTGATATTTTTCCCCGTAATAAAATCATCTAATGTACATGAGTAGTACAATCACCAATGGAGCGTGGGGAAGTTTCTAAATGGAGAAGTGGTCTATCGCTTTCGGAATCTTTAGCCAAAGCCACGAGATGGTTTCTTCTTCCTTCGAATCAAATCATAATCACAAGGTATGTCCGGAAAAAGTAGCTTCCAGATCCAATGAGCAAAAATTCAGTCAAGGTTAGGTTGTTATCTAACTGTTCCAGAGATTCTTAAAGCTTTAAACCCCACTCCAACTGAACTAAGACCAGAACTGCTACTGATTCAGGTATTCTAATACATGTATATCGCTGAAAATAAGTTGTACACAACTCTGGCGAATACATCGAAAAACTATAAACGTTTCAAACAAGTACCAATGTTGCATTGGCTGTAATTATAGGGTTACCACTATTAAATTGCCAACCCTCGTAATTACGAAGAACATAGCTTGTTGACTCACCAAGAAAAAAGTAGCTATATTAAATGTTGCCTTAATGAGTATTCTCTGAGCAATCTTAAGGGGTACAGAGCCATTAACTTGAGGAATTTTTGTCTCCTCAAATACTTTTGGTCCTCTCATCATGCACAGATAATTACAAGATTGAAGTTTGTAAAGTCATTCGGAAATAAGCGATATCAATATTGAATCTTGCATTTGCTATCACACTTTTCGAAACCTAGTAATTATTGCACAATTTATATGATGAATTTTATCTTTTAAAATAATTTTTTTTTCTGAAATTTGAATTTCTCAGCATGCATTTATCATTGCTACAAATAAAGCTTATGGAATCGCCATTAAATGAGCTGTGACAGTAGTGACACTTGCAACTGTGAGTACACTCTGTTCACATTTAGTAATAATAGTACCATTTATGGGATGAATTTTTGCCTTCATAAATACTTTTATTCTAAAATTTAAATCTCTCAGCATGCTTAGATAGTAACAACAATGCAAGCTTGAGGAATCACCAGAAACTAATCAGCAGTAATATTGACTCTTGAAACTGCAAGCAGTCATGGTGCAACCTGTCAATTATAGTACCACTTGCATGATGGATATGAGATAATGGATGGTATTTTTATGTGAAAATTTCCACTGAAATAGACGATGCATTGATATAATTTGGAACATTACCACTACTATAACCTGTCTATCACAACATAATAAGTATCCGAAATATTTGCTTCTTGAGGCTTCGTGCTGCAGCCTTCCTCCGGCCTTTCATCGAAGACCTCGTTCTCTGCGCCTTCTAAGTCCTTGTTAAGAGTCACCCTGTCCCACTCCTGCAGTTTTGCTGAACCGAACAAATTAAACACTATTCCGCTGACGAATACGATCCCAGATGAAATATACATCACTTTGTTCCACTGAGACAACGTTTGCTGAAATGGAAAGAGATATATAGATCTAATGAATAGCTGGAAAGTAATTGTTAATTCAACGTTATTTTGATTATAAAAAGAATTTTGTAAGGCCAGACAATCACGGTCGGTCCACGCCAAGAAAATTGGCGTGGTGGCACTCCACGCCCAGTTCAAAAAAATGTAATTAAAAATTAAACTTATTTAATTGTTTTTGATGCAGTTATTACTCTAGTTTGTAAAAACTTTATGTAACTGGGGTTGAATAATTAAAAACAATTCAAGTGTAAATTTAAAATAAGTAAGATCGGGATGTTATTTTCGTATTTATTTATAAAAAACTATAGTTCAATATTTTAAACTAGTTTTTGTTTATCATTAATTATTATCCATGGTCTTACTTATTTTCAAAATTTAGTTTTGCAGGAAAATTCTTCCGCTGCTGAAAAACAGCTAAAAACTCGTTTCTAATATCTCTGACAATGTTTTCTGTACAGCATCTTTTTCGCTTCAGAAATCATGAAGTGGAAGCGAATACACAGACAGTTAGTTTCTGCACGTTAGAAGCAACAGTACTAAGTTTAAAGGTAGTACTAGAGAAGTTTTCTCTCTACTAAAAGAAGCATAATGTTTTTTCCTTTCGTTTCCAATGAATATTGAAAGGTCTAAAAGATAGTGCGCTAGATTGTTGATATTTACAGTTTATGTGCAAAATTAAATAAATTAGTGATTTGTATACTGAAAAAGTTTGGGGTATACTACAGTGCCTATACACGATCCGCCTCTGTAAAAAGAATTGAAGATAAAGAATGTTTGCCCTCTTCTGGAAATGGTTTATGTCCATGTTGACTACTCAGGATAAATGTTTAGCAAACGTAATTTAGAGTTCGTTTTCCATGTTTTTTCTGCATCTGTTGTGATTGTTGCGTATAAATTTGAGAGGTTATCATTGGCCGTTAAGTCACATCAAATTAAAACTTTAAATTTCTATTGTGTGGCTTCCAATGCGAAAATGTATCAGTTTCAGTGTTTATCAAGTACTGGAAAATATGAGTGTAATCAACACATATGGATATGATCTTTGATATGATTTGATAATCATTTATCGTACACCAACCTTCTGCGAAGTAGACTGCAGAACGGTCAGTTATAAGAAAATGATAAATATTGTGAGTGTAAGCGAAAATTTGACTCTTGTATATAAAGAAAGATAAATTATCTTTGTTTTAAAGTTTGAGGAAAATTATTATAAATTTTGTTACTTTTAAGGAATTAAAAAATTCCAAAGATCTTAATGACATCAGAAGTGAAGAGCTGAACAATGCAACGTGCATATGAATATTAGATTTATATTTTTCATGATTTATTAACTATGATATTAATATATTTTTTACTTTTAATGACTTCAAGAGTTCCAGTAATCTTACTGTCATCAGAAGTGAAGAGCGGAACAATACAACTTGTATATGAATATTAGATTTATATTTTTCATGATTTATGAAGTCTTATATTTATGTATTTTTTACTTTTAATGATTTCAAGAGTCCCTGTAATCGTTACTGATATCAGAAGTGAAGAGCTGAACAACACAACTTGCATATGAATATTAGATTTATATTTTTCATGATTTATGAACATTTATATTTATATTTTTTTTACTTTT
>BGPR01002748.1:98626-138644 GCA_013235015.1 Araneus ventricosus | reverse complement strand
AGTTCCAGTAATCTTACTGACATCAGAAGTGAAGAGCTGAACAATACGAGTTGTATTAGAATATTAGATTTATATTTTGCATGATTTATGAACTGTTATATTTATATATTTTTTTAATTTTAATGATTTCATATGTTCCAGTAATCTTACTGATATCAGAAGTGAAGAGCTGAACAACGCAGCTTGCATATGAATATTAGATCTATATTTTTCATAATTTATGAACTTTTATTTTTATACATTTTTTACTTTTAATTATTTCAAGAGTTCCAGTAATCTTACTGACATTAGAAGTGAAGAGCTGAACAATACAAGTTGTATTAGAATATTAGATTTAAAATTTTCATGATTTATGAACTTTTATATTTATACTAGGGGGCTCCGCCCCCTGCTCGCTAAAGCTTGCTAACCCCCAGGAGGATTGCGCTGCAATCCTCCGGGGCTTGCTACGCAAACCCTGCTCGCTTCGCTCGTTACATGAAGACACTGGGTGTCCTAGCACAGTTGTTATAAAATCTTTATTTATATATATAACACCCCCTGCTCGTTTCGCTCACCGACACCAAATTATCACGTAATTCTTTCGGGATCACTATGTGAAAACAGCTCGCTTCACACGCTTGCCGTACAGTTATCCGTTTCTGCTAGTATTCGGAAATTATAAGTACATTAATTAATAAAAGTAAATTTAAATTATTTGAAATTGCACAAAACTCCTAAAATTAATTTTTCATCAGTTTCTACAATTAAAGTCTTCTGGTAGCACAGATATATATGTAAATGTTAGAAAGAAATTTGAAAGGTAATATTTATAATCTAAAGATGATTAAAAATCAAAATTATTTTCATCAATCAGAAATTTAAAACTTCTTGGCATACACTTTTGAGTATTTATTCAAAAGTTTATTTCAACATAACTTCGTTCCACTAAAATTTTAAGTTTAAAACTAATAAGATAGACTTTTCCAAATCTTTAAAATAAATTTTTAAAAATTGCTTTTTCCACCAAAATTGCAAATATGCCCTCTATACAATGGAATGTAATTCAGAAAGCTTTCCCACCTGTATAGATGCTTATTTCAACAATTATTTAGCCAAGAGAAAAATAGTGTTTTCCTCAATGTAGTCATCTGTGTTTTAAATCTCAGAAAATTCTTGATTGTCTCTTGTCGTAGAAAGATGTAAACCATTTTGCAACCTTTTAGCTAAAAAAGGACAGTTTAAAGAAAATAGTAGCTTGAAACATGTTCATATTAACTATTCAAATTTAAAACCCATAATAATTATTTACTTTTAGCTTTTTAATACAGATAAGATAGCTTTTTTTCAAAATTTACAAAATTGTTGCTTTTTTAACCAAAATTTTAAATATGCACTCTTTTTTATGAAATATTACACAGAAAAGCAAAAAGTATGCAACTTTATCATTCACCATAAGCAGCATGTGGTAATTCACTTCTTTCCGTACAAACACGGTAGCAAAAAATCTAATCTCTCTATATATACACGTTGCAAACAGTATGAAACTTTAATCATTCTCCGAGAGCAGTGTGCAAGAGAACTTTTCTGAAGTATAATTAGTTCTCTGGTCTTTATTCTGCAATTTTTATTTTTACACATAGTAAATAGTGCACACAATTAGTATCACAAAAAAAGGCTCAGGCTCGCCTAAGCCTATCGGCGGCATTTCTCTTTCTCAACCAGGGATTCCCTTGCACGCTGCTCTCTTCTACGCAAATTGTATTCAAAAGTTCGCAAAGAATTAATTTTAAATAAATAAATTCAAAAAAAGGCGACGATCCAAAAAAAAGTCCTGTAATCCGTAAGCAAAAGCTTGGCGTCAGGGTTCAGATTGGTAAACAAACTAATCGTTGCCAACGGGGAAAAAGAAATAAAGGTCCTTTTTTGCGCCACGCATAAGCGTTTTATATAATACAGATATATATATATATATATATATATATATATATATATTACTTTTAATGATTACAAGAGTTGCTGTAATCATTACTGACATCAGAAGTGAAGAGTTGAACAATATAACTTGCATATGAATATTAGATCTATATTTTTCATGATTTTTGAACTTTTATATTTATATATTTTTTTACATTTAATGATTTCAAGAGTTCTAGTAATCTTACTGACATCGGAAGTGAAGAGCTGAACAATACAACTCCTATATGAATATTAGATCTAAATTTTTCATGATTTATGTACATTTATATTTATATATTTTTTTACTTTCAATGATTTCAAGAGTTCCAGTAATCTTACTGACATCAGAAGTGAAGAGCGGAACAATACAACTTGCATATGAATATTAAATCTATATTTTTCATAATTTATGAACTTTTATATTTATATATTTTTTACTTTTAATGATTTCAAGAGTTTCAGTAATCTTACTGACATCAGAAGTGAAGAGCTGAACAATACAAGTTGTATTTGAATATTAGATTTATAGTTTTCATGATTTATGAAATTTTATATTTATATATGTTTTACTTTTAATGATTTCAAGAGTTCCTGTAATCATTACTGTCATCAGAAATGAAGAGCGGAACAATGCAACTTGTATATGAATATTAGATTTATATTTTTCATGATTTATGAACTTTTATATTTATATATATTTTTTTACTTTTAATGATTTGAAGAGTTCCAGCAATCTTACTGACGTTAGAAATGAAAAACTAAACAGTGTAACTCGTATATGGGTATGTGATCTATGTTTTCGATGATTTATGAATTATTTTTTACTTTTAAAGTTTTCGAAACTTCAAATAATCTTACTGCGACGTTAAAAATGAAGCACTGAAAAAATATATTACAAACCGTATATGGATATGCGATTTTCGTTTGTGATGATTTATGAAAAATATTTACTACTTTTTTACCTTCATATTTTTAAAAGATCGAATATCCTTATTGACATAACATATGAAGTACTGAAAAATACATACTAATATAAGGGAATGAGATCTGTGTTTTTCATGATTTATCAGGAATTATAATTACTGCTTTTAAGGGTTTTGAAAATGGAAATAATCTTACTAACATAACAAATGAAGTATTTAACAAGACATGTTAGAAGGAGATCTTGTAAAAAAGTTTTCTATTCAAATGTTGGATAATAGTTATTATGAATTACAATGAAGCATCGTTGATACGTCTTTCAAGGGACTGAATTAAAACTGAATCGAAATTTTAATAAACAAATTTGATTACTACAAATTCAATGCTAGTTATGCAAATTTACTTAAAAGCAATAATTTAAAAATTTTTTAAAGATAGTAGCAGTATATTACTATATAGTATTGAAAACAGTAATTAAATTGTTAAAATTAAACATTTATTATAAACATATATTCTTCTGTACTAATTATACATTTCCTATTTTATACGATTTATGTGCATACAGATAAGCTTTCAATCAATGCGCTCTTTAATTAAAAATACCTTAAAATAATATTATTAATTTTAATAATGACTGAGCAGAAAATCTGTGAATTTTAGGAAGGAGGAAAACAGCGTATAACCGAAGCTTTACATACAATAAACGAAGTATTTTATCATTACAATAGATAGGAATGAATCCGGACTGTGATGAAATGACGTATAAATGAGAAACGTATAAAGGGTGCTTTACTGTATGCAGATTTCTTCTGATTGTAAGAAGTAATAAAATCATATCATTTGCTTCAGAATCAGTTAAAAGTATTACAATAATTTTAACTTATCTTGACTGTAGTATAACAGACGGTTTTGTAAATATTGATTTATAATTCTGATTAAGAAAAATTATCAATTATTGCTAACAATGACTAATAAAACATTTTGTAAGCCTTTAATACAAGTTTCAATATTAATTTGTTGCTTAAAAACGTATGTTAGTAGGATTTGTTTCGAATAAAAGTTCATTTCTAAACTTTAATTTAGTATTTAGATTACTCTTTGACTTAGAGCAAGTTCCTTAAAATTTTTTGGTAAATTTAATTTGACTTTAATTAATTTTACTCTCATGAGATGCTTTCAATTAATATTTTTTCATCTGCTGGTCCGTATTATATACTACAATTCTATATACACTATAAGTTTTGTGGCATATTTTTTATGGTACCATTTCAAGTAAGATTGGTCTATTCTTATAAATAAAACTGGTACTTTTAAAGTTCGATTTAGGCAAACAAATTGTGCTGGAAATAGTTAATCATTAAACTGACTTAACAAATAGATATTATGAATTCAGTTATTATTCAGACTTCGAAGGGTTAAATAATTTAAATAAAATATCTTCTTTCTAGTTGTGAATTTAATTTTAAATGAACAGTATGCTTAATGAAAAAAATCTTACCTCTGTACTGGTTAGTGTTCCAACTATTAAAGGTATGATGAACCCAGTTGTGCCAGCTAAGGTGGTTACGAATCCCATAAGTGTACCTGAAGTAAAATATTTTTTTTCTGTTTTAAACCCACCAACAAATAAACCAAAGACAAGATAAATTATAAAAAATAACTGGTTCATATTGCATTTAATTTTGCAATTTATTTTTTCATTAGAATGACTGAAAAACCCGGTAAGTTTATCGAAATTTTGCAATTTAGATTTTTTATACGATGCAATGGTTAATATTTTTTCATTCCCATCTTATTTTATTAATGAATTTTCATAGAAATTTTCGTAACAATTTACACATTTTTTTATAGTGATAGCGTTATTAATTTAGATATGAAAGCTTCAGGTGTTTTTCTTTTCATGCATATGTTTATAGGAATAAAGTAACAATAAAACATGTGTAGTTAAGTAAAGTGAATACTTAAAGGTTTTAGAAGAGTAAATACTGAAGATAAGATATTTATTTTAGATATTTTTTTTCCTCAAAGTAATGTTTTCAGATTTACATGTCTTCGAAATGCTGCATTTTTATTAACTTAGGAGGAAATTATTTAAAATATAGAATAAAGATCCCAGGTATTCGTTAAAATAATTCTATGAATACTTTTTATGCTTTTCTACTTCTTTCTGATATTAAAAAGCCTATTTTAGTTTAGAAAAACTGGAGATTTTAAATTAAAGTTCAACATACACGCATACAATTAATTCCTGAAAATTAAATATTTAATGAAATAAGAAAATAATACACATGTTTATATCCCTTATATTATCCCTTATATCGATTAAAAGTTTATTTAGAATAAATTTTTAAGGGATAATGCAAATCAAGCGGGAAAAAAATGAAAGTTTCTTCTCATAGACTATCAATTTTTCTAAAATTAAATATTTTAAATTTTTTTAAAATGTACTGAATGCAAAATTTTTTTTATATATCATATCCCAATAAGTATTTCTATAAAATTTCGTAACTCTAATTCGAAAAATTTCATAAATACTAAATAAAATTCTCCGTATATTTAAAGATAGATTAGGATATAAAATTTTTTACATGGTTATAATTCGAATTCCTGCATTATTAATATTTTAAATATTAATGATGGAATACTTCGTCGCTTAAGAAGCAAAGCCACCTATCTCAATTTGTTGAAATTTCAAAGAGGAAGAAAAAACTGAATTTTTCAACCAATGACGAATATTTCTAATTTTTTTCACATCTGGTGGGAATATACGGTCTCAAGCTCATATCCGAATTCTTAAAAAATTCAGAAATATTCGTTATTAGTTGCAAAAAAGTTTGTTTTTCTTCCGATTTGAAATTTCAAAAAATTGAGATACATGGTGTTGCTTGTTAAGAGATAATTTATATTTAAATTATTGCATCATTACTAAATTAATTAAAGTACTATATTATTAATATTGAATTGCTGTGTAGCAGATACAGAAATTCGTTGGGAAAAGAAAGCTTACCTGCGAAATTTAGAGTCATGTCTAAAGGAACAATCTGACTTGCAGGATATCCAAATCCTGCAAAAATCATGCCGGCGACCAAATAAATGGTGTTTTGCGTTTTGTCACATCCTGAATACGTAACTCCTATAAGAGAGCAAGACAGTCCGACACAACCTTAGGGAGGAAAAAATTATTCGTTTAAAAACACTTTAAATAAATAAAATATGTAATTATTATATGTATTATATAAGTTTAATTTCCTTAATTATTAGAGCTGAATAACTTTGAATTGTCTAAAATTTTAAAATCTTATATATTTTTTCTGTTGTGTGGACATCCCTTTTTCTCATGTAATACAATACCTACAGAGTGGCAGATTTTGAAAATATCAAGCCACAGGCTTAGAATTGTTTTGTGACCCCTCTCCCTACCCAATCACATGACTCGCGGCAACCGGCCTACCCGTTAGGGTGTAAGAACTTCCTACCCATTTTCTCAAATTCGCCATCGTCATAGACTGCAATGTGCGTTGGGTAGATTTTGAGGCCCTAAGGTCTCGAGGCACACGTTTCCAGCGCCTGTGCGAGAAACCGCCACTGTGGTATCAGTAGATAGCGTTTTTACCGACTTCTGACATATCTTATTTCGTTTACATTGAAACACATGGTTTGCTTAAAATTTAAGTTTTATTCTCCTCTAAGCATTTGAATCGTATTTTCCGTTTTTTAAGTTCAAATAAAATGCAGATATTTTATTTTTATGTGTATACTAGCTGATATACTCGGCGTTGCTCGGGATAAAAATATTTTTAAGTCCAAGTACTTATAACACTTTCAACTTAATAAAAGAGCTTTTCGCAGCAGCGTCTTTCGTTGATGTTCATTAATCCACTGCCATGCTCTCTGACCCTCTCGACAAGCAGTTTAACACCCCTCTTCTTAGTTTGAACTACATGGCAAGATTTTAATAGTCCTTCGTACTCCATTTCCCCCTCCCCGTCATTGCTAAGGCGTCAACATAAGCTCTTTCATATCTTGGATTTTATTGCTATTATATGGACTACAATTCTCTTCTCCTTAGTGTTTGTGTCACTGACTGGAAAAATCCACATAGTGTTCTTTCTTTTTCTCCTTAGGTCCTCTCCCTTCGGTAGGAAGCGAGCTCAATAATCTTGAAGATTACACACTCATTATGATTATTTTAAAATTTGTAAAATAAAATGAAACGTCGCTGAAAGAGAATAATTAACGTCATTGGACTGTGATGCAAACATATTGAAATATGTATATCCTACGAAATAAAAGCGTAAATCAAAATTCTGTCTTCTGTTATTATTCAAAGAAAACAATATTTTTTATCATAAATTTCACAGTGGTAGAAATACGGGAATGGAGGATTTAATAAAACGATAAATTGGTTTGAATTTAATTACAATAATAGAAGGCATTGGTACAAATTGTGCATGGAATAAATTTGAAATGTTTATTAAATTAAGGAAGAGAAAGCATGGCATTTATATTAAATCATTAAAAAAATAATTTTCTGCTCTTTAAGATGGTATGTAAATCATCCACTTGCAATATATTTTTCTGAAGTTATTGGCGACAAACTGCGATAAAACGCCGAAAATTGGCTTAATTTCCGTTATTTAATTACATATCTTAGGGAGCAATTTTTTTGAAAGTTGAAAAATGTACAATTAATCTAGGAACGAACTCCAGAATGGCATGCCATGTCAAAACTATTTACTGTTTAGGAGGAGTTCTTCTGGCAGATAGACTGTTAGAACTTCTTTTACCCCCTCCGTTTGAACTATTCTTCCGATAGGTACCGAACTAAGAAACCTTGAAGGCTTAATACACACTCATTAGGATCATTTTAAAATTTATGAAAATTAAAGAAAGCATCGAGGGAATAATTCACTAACGTCGTTGGATCACTTTATAACCGTACTAAAAGGTGTAAATGCTACGACAACCGGAAACCGGAAATAAAAAGTCTCCTTTGATATTTATGTCCACAGAAAACAATATTTTCTTATATTAACTTTTACTCTGACAAAAGCACGCGCGCGAAATAGTAAATTGGCTTGAATTTAATTCTATAAGAATGAAAGGTATTGTTAGAAATTGCTTTAAAAATATTTTTAAACGTTAATAACAATCAGAGAACAAACTTTACCGCAATGGAATTCATATCATTAAAAATATAATTATTTTCTCTTTAAGATGGTGTAAAAATAACTGTGATGCGATAAATATTTCAGAAGTTATTGGCAAAAAAATTCTAAGCATTAACCTTAACAGTGGCTAATTTTCGTTATTTAATTAATTATCTTAAAAACTAATTAATTCTGAAAGTTGGAAATAGCACAGTTGACCTAGAAATGAACCCCAGAATGACGTGTGTAAATTTTACGTCGCTACCATTCACCATTTAGAAGGAGTTGTTGTGACAGCCACACGCATAGACATATGCATTTTCTGTTTTATATTATAGATTTCTTAAACTACCATAAGTAAAATATTCTTAAGATTTCAGAGATTTGATTAAACGCAATAAATACCCAATTATTCACTTCAAAAGCTAATTTTTAACATATTAAAGCTATTAGAGCAATATAATTGAACGCTTAGAGGGCTTTAAAAGAAAAATTAAAGTGCCGATATTTTCTTATTGTTCAATAGATGGCAGCCCTATATTTTCATACAGAAAAATTATGTTGTCTCAACAACCTTTTTTCTCAAGTAATATAAAACTTACAGTGATGAATAAGGTATCAGTGGATAGAATTTTTTTATCGACATCTGACGTAGCATACTCCGTTTACTTTAAAACACAATGTTTGTGGGGTTGGGGAGGGGAAATATAAATGTGAGAAAGTTTCACACGGTTCACTTTTAATCATTATTTTAACTCTGTTTAGATTTAAACATTAATTTAGGTTTTAAGATATTCCCAGTTGACAAGTTTGGAAGTTATTTTTGGAATGTTTGAGGATTGACCACGTAATTTTGAATTAGGGCAGATGATGAGGCCTTAGCCTTCTCCACACCACAACAGCAGGAGGAAATTTGCCTCTCAATGAATTTTTTTGTGCTCCAGGTAGGCATTCTGGATGGATTTTCGAAAAAATTATTTTGTAACCTAAGACCCACTGATCTAGAAGATGCCTCTTCCATGGCTACGAAAACGTTAGTGTATTATATCGAGACAAATTTCACCAGTGGTGGCGAATCGGGGGGCGGTTTCTTCCCCCCACTTTTTGAGGAAGAAATAAAACTATTATTTCATTTTAGCTGCGTAAAACTAATAATTATATATTAAAAAACAATAGTGTCGGGAAAACTAGCTAATTTTGTAACTAAATTTTTAAATTTTGTTTTCTACCCCCTATAATCCGGGGTATTTTTAGGTGCCTATAAATTTTTTGCCCCCCCCCCAATTCTGTCCCCAAATCGCCGCCACTGAATTTCACACAGTAATGTAGCACTCGCCAAAGCGTTTCCACAACCTAGCATTGTTTGAAGCATCGCGCATGTGCAAGAAAATGTAATTTTTCCTTCAGTAGGGGAAGGTGGTATAAAACCGGGTACTATGGTTCGAAGGCCTGTTGGAACTAAAATATTCGACATAGGATTTATAAAATTTCATTAAAATATTCATTGTTTATCGGAGTACAATATGTCTTTCCAGAAAAGACAAAGTTTCATTACTTTTTTTATAAATGATTTTTTTTTTTAAAAAGTCAAACTACCCAGTTTTACCTCACTAGTCACATGGTAACTTTATGAGAAATTAGGAAAACTCGATTTTCAGTGAAAATTTTGCAATCAATTTTACTTTATATGACAATTTACGAATATTAGTTACAAAATTCACATGTAAAGCAGTTGTCTTCTTCCTCCGCGCCACTGCAGATTTCGTGGGTACAGCTAATACATCTTTTACCTTGGAGTAACCCTTCTTCTTTATTAAAATTAGAAAATACATCATTAAAATATAAAAATTCTACGTGTGATGCGTTTTTATTGTCTTAAACGGAGGAATCATCAATACTGACTGTCCCGGTCTTTCACCTCTTGGGGTATCAGGTTTTACCCCGAGTGTAAAGGTTATACAAAACGAAATAGAACCGAACAATTATTAGGGTAAATCCTTATTGTTTGATAGGGTATAAATCCTTATTATATGTATAATAAGCTAGTCTAAATATGGTTTTTATATCTGCAATGATTTTTAAGTAAGGGCAGTTTGAGTTAAGTAAGGGCAAACGAACATTAGAGAGCTGACGTCTTAAAACAAATAAATCTTCACAGATGCAATGAATTCAACAGCTACAACATGCCACTGTGACTGTTCCTTTTTCTTGACTAGTAGAGTGTAATTCAGTATCTGTCTGCCCGATAGGAAGAATAATAGCTCCAGAAATCAAGGGTACCCGGTTTCACCCCATTCTCCCTTCTCTGTTCTATTCCCTTTGCCTTTGGGCTGAAAATCAACACAGTTCTGACTGGCACGGAACCAACTGGACGAAAGAAATATGCTCTTGTTAATATATTTTTCTTTTTACCTCACTCTCATACAAGTTGCAATCTCATTGGCTGTTTATGAGTTTCGGTTCGTGTTGCGACGATTCAAGCAAATAAAACAGCTCTCAAACTTTCAAATTTTGTGAGTATTTCAGTAAAAAATGTATTTAATATGCTTTAACTTAAAAATAAATTTTCTGTATATGAGTTATTTGATATTCATTTTTGAAAGAGTCTTATTCAATGAACTGGGCAAGGAGGGAAGTGTATATGTGGAACTCAGATTATTATTATTATTAATTTTCGTCGGAGGAATCGTCACATGAACATTCACTTTAATTTTTGTTAGTAAAACTATAGAAAATGTCATATGCTGGTTATTTACTTTGTTTGAAAAAGCAGGAAATTTCACATCTGGATTTGGAATTTAAAAAAAAATGCTTACTTGGAGATAAAGTAGCCTTTAAAATTGTATTCTCTTGATAAACATTTTTTTGCAGCCCTTCTTGTTCCTCAGCTCACGAGCCGCCACTGCCTACATGTAGAACGCGATAAGCCAAATCGCATCCAGCTGGATAAATTAAATTTGGTATGTGGTCTTGACATATACTAAAGGACATTGGATTAATTTTGGGCCCAATTGATCACCGAGGTGAGTTCCATAATGCATGCTTTATTTTCTTCGCTATATTACGAAGGTAGACATTAAATTTGCCGTATTGTTTAAGTATACGTGAATGTCAAGGGAAGAACAATTAAGCTGCTAGTATTTTGCCCTGTTCTTAATTTTTATCGATTATTTTAGGATACCATACCTCCATAATCATTGAAAATTGAAATCACATTGCGCTTAGAAATAAATATTTTTGTTTTCAAATCTCTAAGACTAAATATTTTATAAATGTTTTCTTATCTGTCGTAGATAATTTGAAAGGAATCTGATACATAGAATAAAAAAATCCGTTATAATCTCCCTATATATCTGTTTGCATAAAATTCCTTTAGTTCTGGAAAATACCAAGGCAAAAATTGGAGTCAATTTTATTTTTCTCATTTGTTTTAAATATAGTTATTATTGAATATAACGACTTTGTGGAATCATTGACAGAATTGTCAGGTGAAATCAATCAAATTTCGACAACAATTCTAGTTACGTAGCAATAACCTTGTAAAGAAGTTAGGATATACAGTAAAATTAGAAAGACGGGGTTAACTTTCCTCTTTTAAAATAAGCATAACTTGGATGTTTTAATCAGATGAGCATATATATTTGATATTATTCTGTGCCAATATTCTATATAATTTTGAACTTCGCAATTAACATACATGCATCCACACAAAATAGTATATAAATACAGTAGAACCTGGCGAATCCGAATGAATTGGGGCTGACTTGTGTTCGGAATCCGAGAAATTCGGATTATCCTAAAAATTTGGTAAAATACTCTTGATATATCAAATGCAGTAGGGTATTGACTTTGGGTACTCTATGAAAATAGTACGGAAAGAGCTAACTGTGATTCGCATCGTCAAGCAGGTTTAGTTCCTTACGTCAAAAGATTTGTTACGTCAACCGATTTTGTTTCTACTTCTTAAATGTCAATTTAAATGTCTCTTTTAAGTTAGTAATACACATTAGCTTTGTTTCTAATCCTTAATTGTTATTTTCCTACATTTTTAATATTTTTTTTCAAAAAATTAGAAAAAAAGATGTTTTGATTCCCGAGGTTCCACTGTATAAAAGACATATTACTGTGAAAGTGCCCTCTCAAATTTTAAAATACATCGTACGTATGCGCCCATCCGCACCCACACCGATATTAAATGTATCTTTACTTTCTCGCGCATGAAGTTTGCAGCAAACTGATAAGAGATAAGAGCTGATTTGACATGTGATAACTGCATCCTTTGTTATGCCATAAATATTTCAAATTTTGCACTCAAATACTGAGTCATCAGGAAGATGTTATTGAAAGTTTCGTGAAAAGTAATAAATAGTTTATATGTTATTAATAAAAGACATGAAAACATTTTCATGAAGAGCAACGCCGGATACATCAGCTAGTAATTAATAAAGAAGGCTTTGCTACTATCAGACTTTACGTGAATAAATGCTTCACAGAATTCAAATTCATGAAGAAAATAAGATTTCAAAACAAGCACATTTCTTTCAATGGCTTTCCATTAAACTCGTTTGTAAATGAATGCTCATTATAATCAGAAGAATAATTTCAAATGTACACTTACTTAGCGTATTACAAACTTTTCTCACGATATCCGTGCTAGAATATCCTTTATTGACTAAATAATCACTGAAGAAACTTGAAGCCCACGTGACTAGCATCTGAGCAATATAGGGCAGTGAATTCACATATCCACTCTGTAAAGAAGAATATTTTATTTTAAACTATTTTGTAGGGTGTTTACTACATTTCATACAAGTGGTTCCGATTCCACTTGGTGTAGTACAGGGGGTCAACAAACTTCTTTTTCGTAAAGAAGCATTTTTAGAATTATACTTTCCAAATAAAACTTACGGAGCCGCAAGGTAGCATATTGAATTGTGAAATATGTATATATATTTAAAAACTGAGGTTAAAATTTTCCTTTATTTGTTGAAATGAGTTTAATTTTGGATTGCTTAAAGGTGCTGCATTTCAATTAATTATTATTAGTGTTACAATAGTCGCAAATGTAATTATGAAAAAATTATTAAAGTAAAAAACATGTGATTACATTCTTAAATAATAAGTTCATGCATTTTTATCTATAATTTATTATTTTTCTTAACAGTATGCTGTGATTTCAAATAATTTATATTATTTAGTTAGTATGAATAAAAAAATTAAAATGTATATTTCAAAAAAAGAAGGGTTAATTTAGTTTCTAATTAGATATCTGTGACTGTGCTTTTTCAATTCGCGATTTTAGGGATAAATTAATTTTGTTCATGAAAGAAAGAATTTAGAGCTAAAGAAGAACAGTAATTTGCACAAAAAATTTTCATGAAATATTGTTCGTATTTCTTCATCTTTTTCTTAAATTTAATATTTAATTTTGTTATCCTATATAATTTAATAACTTAAGGCCCTGTACACACTTACGATTTGTGCCACAGAAATCATTTGTAGTAAAATATCGGAAAAGCAATAAACAACTTGGGTTGTATTAAGAACAGCTAGAGAGTTCCCACATACCTCCCGCTGAAGGAGTAGCTTCTTCGATAAACTTTTCCCTCGACTTGAAAATGGGTCGGTCAAGCGCCACTCCAGCGGGTGGTTTATGAGGACTCTCTTGTTGTTCTCAATACAACCCAAGTCGTTTGTTGCTTTTGTCGCAAATGACTCTGCGACAGAAATCGCAAGTGTGTACCTGGCATAAGAAGAGCCATATTTATGCATTAAAAGAGCCTCACGCTGCTCCATAGTCGCACACTGCCGACTCCTCGTCTAACTTGTCTTGTCAAGACTGCGAATCAAGAACTCGTGAAAAAGGGCAAGGGACAAATCAGAGTCAGTTGAAAAGGAAAGAATCCCATTGGTAAACTATCTGGCTCGGTACGGTTTAGCCCGTATTGAGAAGAAAAGTAAAATATATACTCCATACCTATGGAAAAACTGAAGATACTAGCAATTATTCCTCTTGTATTTGCTTCTTTAATGAGACAGGTAATATTAATGAAAGGTGTATTTTTATCCAATATCCGATCGCACTGCTAAGTGTCCAGATGATATGTAGGAAGTGGACCTGCGCACTGCTCCACTGAGAACACAATAACGTATGTGACTGTCGAATCCAATACATCAGCTGGAACTGAGCTGAAGGACTCTTAATATGGTCGGTATGATTATTTCTCTCGCCAAGTGGAAACTGCTAAGCTTAGACCTTTTCCTACATTCAGAAAGGAATAACACAGCAGAAATTCATTGCAGAATGAGCCGTGTTTAAAAAAAACTTTATGAAATATGTTCTCCAATCGGAAGGCACCACAAATACGTGTATGAGAAGTAGCCGGATAAGTAAGCAGGTTCTCTCTTCCCTGATGGATATAGTAATGGTATGGGTTGAGTTACCCCACTCCGATGATGGAGCATACCTCCTTTGGGAGGGGTTTCGCCGTGGCTGGTGATGGCTATTAGGACTCCGATTTCAGTATCCGAGCTGTCGTGCTGGCCGTTTTTCAATTCACACCGGGTGCTTCATAAGGGCATGGGAACTTATAGTTATGAGCGATGGTGTTGTGCGAGAATGTGTAAGGAATTTAATGGTAGTCAAACTAATGTTCATGATGTAGGTGGGCAAGCACAAAGTCAGTTGCCTTGTGAAGATCTTTTTCAGTGATTTGACCAAGTGGTTCGAGAGAGAGACGCAACTTGAACCTGTTTCGAGAGCTGGAGACAGGTTCGGGAGAACAGGGTTTCTCCGACGACGAAGATCTTCAAGACGTCAAGGACAACTATCTCAATACCCTAGAGGCAACATCCTATGAAGAAGGTATAGGAAAACTCGTCCACCTGTTGGAAAATGTCTCAGTCCTCCAGGTGACTAGTCAAGTACATTGAAAAGTAACTTTAATTGTACTTGACTCCTCATAATAAAACCATTTTGTTATCTGAACTTTTTTTTATAATTTCATATCCTATCAGAGGTTGAAAAAAATACTCCTCATACCTAAAAAAACTAATTACCATGTAATTAATGAAAATAAATACCTCCATATGACTGAAATGAAGAGCGTTTCCCAGAAAATTTGGCTGCACCGACAGGTAGAAGTAAGTGATCCAATACTGACCAAACATGCCAAAGACTGCAGCCCAAGTTGAAATAGAAGTTGCTATTGCTATCCAAGGAGTTTTGTATTTCTACAAAATAATGAAACAAGTGTATGAATTAAATTTCATTCACTTATTCAATTCATTTCATTCATTTTGATGTGTCTATAACTGCAAGACATGGAAAGATTACATTAAATGAAAAATGTATTTAACTAAAGAACTTTTAGTTCATCATTGATTTATGCTTTATTGACGAATTAATTTTGTCTTTTGTAAACACATGTGAGAATCAGCAAAAGCGTTGGGTGCATGGAACTTCGCTTAATTAGGGATGATTTCAAAATCCAGAGAAATTTTAAAATTCATTAATTCACAAGCAAATGAAGACATAAGGTTTCCTTTCTATGGAGAAGACGAAAAAGGAACCGGATTTTTTTCAGAAAACCAGAATTCCTAGAATAGTGTGAATTCATAGAATTGGTAGAATAGTTACAATTTAAACCAACAGATGGTTCTCATTTGAGTGAAACAAAGTCTTGCAAATATTCACTATGTTGTCCTCTATTCAGAAACACAATTTTCAGGCGAGGAAACACAATTTTTCACAGCAGTAAGAAACATTTTTGCTTCTCATGTTCAGTTATACGAAATAAAATAGTTCGAAATCCTCATCTGACAGCTTAGCACCTGAATGGAGGACGACGCATTGAACATTAAGCTGTTACTTTCACCAATGTAATCCAGTGTAACGCATCGCTTGGAAATGTGCAGAATTTTCCAGTGGTTGGAATTACAAACTTTGTGACCAATAAAATTTGGATTTGTGATGAAATATCCTGTTTATTTTTATCCTTTCCTATGAAATTTGGATTTGTGACAGAAAACACTTCATTTCTATGCTTTACATGCCAAGAATATATTGTTATCGTCATTCGTTTGAGAATGTTTACTTTTTCATACTGGCGCGAAATTCTGAATCTCCATACATTTTAAAGCGAAAAAGATGTCATATTCTAAATAGTTTATGAAGGCCTGATTTGGCTGAAAATTATTTGTGCAAAATTTGATTATAAATTAAAACAATTTTACAAAGAAACCTTCCTAAAATCAAATGACTTTTTCGAAAGTTAAAATTGCTGATATTGGACGAGGTCCAGGCATACCGATTTCCAACCAAATTGTTTTGTTTATTTAGCGTAGTTTCTGGAACAGGTTTTATTGTGGAAGACAGATGGAAAAATTAATAAAACCTTATAATAACACATAAATTACAAGCTAATCAAATTCTAAAGTATTGTACTCTAAGGCAGGGATGTACAAACTGTTTTAGGATCGGACAAAAAAAAGTTTAAAAAAATGAGAGACAGAGAGAGACTGGAATGAAAAAAATTGGGCGGCCCAATATGGTCTTAATCATAAAAATGGTTAATGAGTCCGAAAATATTATTTTGAAAATTCTTTATTACTAATGCGATGAATGAAGCTGTCAATGCATTTGTTAAAGTTCCTCATAATATGGTTCGGATCGGTATGTACTGATTATACAATTATACTATCTATATAAAAAAATGCTAAGGTACGTGGCACAGAAAATACGTTAATTTCTCTTTTGCCGATGACATCGACTTGTTTGTAAAACGAACAGGTGCCAAGTTGGGCATAACTTCATAGTCGTAGCCTGTTACTATATCCGTTCTGGTATAAAAGAACTTTTTCTCGAAAAATTAAAACTGTTTAAGATGAAGAATTTACAATATTTCTTAAAATGTAATGAAATTTTGGATGAAATTATTCAAAAGAGATCAGTTAGAAATGAAACAATTGGGCTTAGGCGAGTCAGAGAACGTTTAGGTCAAGATCAAAATAGTTTAAGTCAGTGACGATAAAATCGATTCATTTCACAAATTCATGATTCTATTGTGAACAATGTACATTGGCTACTTTTCTGTTATGCGCACACCACTTGGCACCTTTTTTGTTTTGACGAATTTTCTTGGAGTGCTGAATCGCCAGTTTGGCCCTAGAAGCATCAGGAAAATCATGGTATGCGTATAATCATGGTCAGGAAAATAATAGTATACCAGATGCTTTGCGTGGGATTAGCTAGTTATTTTAAAATCAACGTCTGGCCAGATAAAGCCTCTGAGCGGGCCATAGCTTTTTCATCACTATTTTAAGTTTAAGCATACATTTACTTTCACATAAAATTATATTAAGTATAAAATTACGTGCACATAAAATTATTTGGTTGATTACTAATTTCTAGATAACTATGAAAAATAAATTAAATTAGTGGAAATTCAAATCATACTTTTGACTATACGCAATATCATAAATGTATTAAACGATTGAAAAAAGGGACTTACCTATAATAAACCTATTTTTATTCTTAATTATTCCAGTTACCTTATTTTCCTCTGGTAATTACGACATGTTATTCGCAACAGAAAGACGAGTAGGTTCAGTTTCTTACAGGCTCAAAAATCAGCGTTTCAAGAAGTTCATATTCGAGACAATTGGTGAAAAATCGTAAGCTGGACCTCTGCACCATAGATATCAGGTTCTGTTTTAGTTTTTGTAGAAAAAAGACTTTAATTTCAGGCATATGAATCTTAGTTTAATTGCATGGTGTATGACTCAATTCAATAAAAATCACGTTTAAAGTTACGATTTTATTAGAATACATTGTTGCTCAAACAACACTAAGGCAACTATTTTTTATTTTATTTTTTTGTATCTTAAAGCATTTTTCATCAAAAAACTATCAAATTTGACACACTTTTTTTAAAGAAAAATTATGTATATTATATGTACAAGTGTTTTATGATGTTGCAAAATAATGCTGAAAACATTTCTTAAATATTCAACTCTTTCTTTTTGTACTAAATGTAGTTTAAAATGATTTACAACCTAATCTGAACGTGTCAAAGTGTTGTTTAAGTTATTAATATCTTTAACATGGTAAGAAAGTTTCTTTAGGTTGGTAGGTTTTGATGAGTTGCGTAGGGCAATAATAATGTTGAGTTTTGCATGGTTAAACTGGTTTGTTTTTGTCGGAACAAGATGTCTAATTAACGAGATTTTTCTGTACAATTAACCCTCATACAAAAAGCTGTTAGAAAACAAATTGCATATATTTCGGTGCAAAAATAATGATACTATAGCAAGGGATCTCAAAAAACAAATTTGCATCAAACATGGTGCAAAAGTAGTAACAGCCTTCTCTAGTTTGGCATTCCAACAAAACACTCTATATAACAAGGTGTAAAAATTGCGACAACGCACCTACAATAAAGCAATCTTGTATCACATCGACTTAATTAATCGTGTTATAGGACGTTTGAATGTACTCTATATATTACAAAGTTAAACATAAAACTCGCCATGTTGTACGATAATGTAGAGGGCAGTACACTCCTGCTGTTTTCCTTAAATTCCGTTCTATCTGCGTTGTCCGCACTGATTAGTCGCCTCTACCGCTTATAACATCATCTGACCGCGGTTCAAAATTACGATGTCCGTTCCCAAGTAGCCTAGTTTCAAAACTTGACGTTAATATAACTGAACTCAAACTCCACCCACTACAGACTGTATTTTTTTTAACATTTCTCACTGAGTTTTATTTACTCTTTCACGACAAGTTATTTCTGAATTTTGAATTTCGCTTATAAATTTCCATAACTCATTTCACATGTGTTACTATATAGCATGTGTCTTTTTAAGATTTTAATGACCTACACTTGACACAGTATGGTCAAATAATGAAACTTGAGTTATAATGTGTTAATGAACCTAAATGAAAGAATCCTTATTAACTATGGCATCATATTCCAATATTCCCATATAAAGCATGATCATTCTACATAAAACCTGCATTTAAGTCACAGAGCAATAAAATGAAAACTATTATTAACATTGCCTTTTATTATTTAATATGTAAAAATACAATGTTTTTTTTTATTTTAATTTAAAATTTCTTGAAATTAGAAAAAATAAAGAATAAAAAATCTACCCACAGAAGGTGATATATCACTTCTGTGGACAGTCACAAGCCAGAGTTGTACTATTTCAATAATTGTAGCTGCTTACTCCACTACGTATATATGCAGTAAGTATGTGTATTTTCATTAGAAAATATATGAATTTAACATCACATAAGGAATTTTTGCTTTATTTATTAACACGGTGAATATTTTTCAAAAAGAAAGACTGTCACAAGATTTTGCATCACTTCTGTGGACATTTTAAAACATTTATAAAAAAACTCACTAGATGGAGGTACTTGTATTTTCTTGGTGGCAAATGAAAATATAGCAGCCATGTTAGAAATGTAAGCTAGTTGCTTGGAATAAGTTTAAAATCTCTTGGGTAAGTACCTTGCTATTTATGTTCTTTTGTAATTTGTTCAGCTCATGCCATCACCCCTGTGACCTTCTTTAAAACAATAATTTAAAATTATATTTTTTATACAACATGCCATATTGAATGAAATATGATTACCTAAATGTTATAAATGGCACAAACCTATAATATTAACCATAATGTAATTATTCAAGAAAATTGAAATTTTCATCACTTCTGTGGGCATGCGTGTTCCACAGGAGTGATGGCCTGTCCACAGAAGTGATTTATTCTCAAAAAATATTGTATTCGTGAGGTTTTTTTTTTTAAATCATAATTTTTCTTTCACAGCTTTTTGTTTTCATTTTGTGTATGTCTTTTTGTAAATACCCACAAATATTACAAAAATGTTTATTATTATTATTAGGCATATTCTAAAAAGAAGTCTGATAAGACAGACTAGTATGGCAAGGGAAAAGAAAAGGATATCTGAAGAAGAGAAATTAAAAAGAAAAAGAGAACAGAAGAAATTTTGAGAAGGGCCAGAGGAAAACTTAGGCAAGTTCCAGAAAAATATCAAGAAAAAAGGATGCTTAGAGAACAATATAGAAAGAAAAAAGAAACAGGGAAGGTGAAGCCATTTCAAAATGTTCTGACAGGGAAAAGAGAAAAATTCGAAAAGATTGGAGAAAAAGGGCAAAGAAATGCAGGGAATCTCAAAAACTTAAAAAGAAAACTGATGATTTTTTAAACAGGGATACACCTCCTATGACTCCAGAACCAATGCCAGGACCTAGTAATATTCCCGATCCAGTTCCCTTATATGAAAGCCCCATGTATTTGCTAAACAAAAGAGGAGTAAACAGACAAGAAAGTGGAAAGAAAAAAATTAAACAAGGAAAGGGAAAGATGAAAAAGCAAATTAAGAATTTAGAGAGAAAATTAAAGTTATCAGAAAAAATGAATGCAAAACCTCGTCAATGACTCTGGAGTTCCAGTAAACAGCAAAGTGCCCAGGAATCACCCCGTACAAAAGTCAGCAAACTTTTAAAGGGTGCTAAAAATGTTTCTAAAACAGTGAAGAAAAAACTTCTCTTTAGTGAACTGTTACTGTCAAAGATAAAGTCAACTTACATCAGGTCAAAAACTGCTGAGAAGAGAACACTAAAATCAGTTGCTAGTGGGATTCTCGAAAAATATCGATGTCAAGGATATTTTACATCCTTAACATCACGATGGAAAACTAACTTGTCATATGGAAGGACTGAACGAAAAATTAAACTTGAAAAGCTTAGAGGAGACATAAAAGCTTTTTTGGAAAATGATATGACAAGCAGATTAACAGCAGGAAAAAAATAAACAATTACTAGAAATAAACAGAAATGTCAAATGAGGCTTTTAAACGATTCACTGAAGTCTCTGCATAAAAAATTCCTAGCAGCTTATCCTTGTTACAAGGATGGAGACTTAACTGTAAATTATGAATTATTTTGTAAATTACGTCCATTCTGGATATTACAACCTAAAGCAATATACAGACAAACATCTTTGTATAAGATACATTCCAACATGGCTCTCCTGGTAAGGAGCATGAAGATATCAAAAATGATAAAACAAAGTACACCACAAGAAGTGATAAAAAGTATATGTTGCACCAACATGAAGGAGTAATGCCTAGAAAGAACATTCCAAGAATGAAACAAAAAATAGTTACAACTTTATATTATGATCCTCAGACCAAGATCAAATTTGAACGTTGGGTAACAAAGAAGGTAAAGGTAATCAATCATTGACGGAAATGAAAAGATTAGTCAGAAGACTGTAAAAGAAACTGTTGAGTGCTCAAAACAGGAGCTACTCAAAGCATTTATGAAATCAATGCCAACTTTCATGCAACATGTGAATAATGTCAATCATCAACATCAAATCATTAATAAGATAATGGAAAATTTACAGGAAAAGGAAGCATTGCTTCACATTGACTTTTCTGAAAACTTTCAAATGAAAATATGCAGAAGAAATTCAATCTACCCATTTTGGATCCTCAAAAAAACAGCTGAGTTTGCATACATCAGTATCATACTGCAACAAGCAATTAGAAAACAAGACTAAACCTTTGTGTTTTTGCACAGTCTCAGAAAATTTACGCCATGATGCAGCAGCTATATGTATTCATCTGAAATCGATTTTTCAAGAGCTTGTGGTACAAGTACCTCAACTAGAAACATTGCACATATTAAGTGATGGGCCAAGTACTCAGTACAAGAATAAGAAAATATTTTATCTTTTGGGAACATTCATCGCAAGAGAAATAGGAGTACCTAGGTGTGTTTGGCACTTCTCTGAAACCGGCCATGGCAAGGGGGCTCCTGATGGTGTAGGAGGAACTCTAAAACGAACTGCAGATGATATTATTGCACAAGGTCATGATATTACTGGACAAGATGAATTTGTTTCTTTGCTAAAATCAAGCTGCCCTGGCATCAAAGTGATTGGTATCGATAAAGATGCTGATGCAGAAATGAAGAAAATTGATGATCTTTGAGAAAAAAATTACTACAAAATTGAAAGGCACAATGAAAGCACACCAGATTGCTTGGTCAAGGAAAAACAAGCAGTTTCTGGCTGTAAGACGTCCCAGTTGTATAACATGCAAACCTGAAGAAAAGTGTATTCATTTCTCTCTTGGGCAGTTTCATCTTGCTTATAAGAAACAAAAGAAAGAAACTGATGATGATCACAACAGCTCTAATTTAGATGAAGATGAAGTGTTGGAAAATAAATATGATTGTCTGCTTTGAAGGAAATAAAAATTTTAAGAAGCATTATATAGGAGTTGATTATTATTATTACAGAAGAGCATCAGAATAAATGCAAAGTTAACTTTTTAAGGAGATCAGGAAACAGAGTCTTTTCATTTCCTCAGCAGGTTGAAGAAGAAGTTATTGATAAAAAAACATAATTAAAATCTTAAAATTTCCAAACATGAACACAAGAGGTTGCTTCATATTTGAGGATAAGTTAACTTCATTCACAAGCTTAGAATAAATTTCTGTAGTTTAACTAAATCAGTTGCAAAAATCTTTTGTCAATATTTTTTACTCTTATTTACATTTTCTTTTTGTTATACATCTGCAGGGTTATTGCTATGTAGCAATAATTATGGCATGATTATTAAATAAAAAATGTTTCTGCATAAATTAATTGCTTTTTCTCTTTGTTTTGCATCATAATATTTATATTTTCAGAGACATCACTTCTGTGGACATATTCATCAGTTCTGTGGACTATTAAATTATTATTATTTTTTTTACAAAATCAAAATAGAGTTGATCTGTGTAACATATGTCATGAGTATATATACACCGTAAGGAGTGCTTCAATTTTTTTTGAAGAATTTATTTTGAATTTTTTAATTTGAAAATTTATGTAGTCAAATTGCAGGTTTTCTGTAGAATGACCAGATAAAAATATTAAAAATTACCATGTCTGTGTCTAAGCTGTCAATATTGCTCATTATGTACTTGTATTCACTCTCTGAAATGCAACAGTCATCATCTGGACTGTTAAATCCATACAGGTAAACAAAGAACGAAAGAAAAATTCCCATCAGGCCTGAAATTAAGAAAAATTGCAATTATAATACTTTAAAATCAGTAACCAAAATTCTCTATCTTTATAACGATAATAAAATACAAGCTGTCCCAAATTAAACTACAAAAACATCAGAAAGAAAACCAGAAGGGAAATATCAGAATATTCGGGAAATTTCATAAAGAGATGATAGGAATTTTTTTATCTGTAGTTAAAACAAGTTAATTCCAAGAACCTTCAATGAAGGCCGCATTATATACGGAATATATACTATAAATTACACAATTTATTCGTCTAATGAGAACAAAACATGTTCAGGATTATGGCCACCACTGGCTGTTGCGATCTGGAATTGTAACGTAGCATTTCGATGAGTGCTTACAGTGAATGACTCGGAATCTTAAGCACAAGCTGTGGTATGCTGTTTTAAATATCGGGTGAGATTTTATAAGTTCATAATAGACCACTTTTTAAAGATATTTCCAGATCTAAAAGCGATTCCAGATGGCAGCCATCATATAGATAAGTTTTGTTCTCAATGAAGTATAAATTTGAGTAGTTAATGTTATACATTCCGCATAAAGATGTTACGAGTCCTCTATTGATACTTTTGGATCTCTTTTTCTGCTCTAGAAAAAAAATTTCCTTATTTCTTCATGATGCTTCTTGAAAGATCCATTATGAAAGACTGGTGATATATTAAATTGGAGCTAAAGGATAAACACCAATAAATAGTACAATTTCTACTTTCACTTAGATAATTACCCACCAGTTCTAGACTACCTAGAAAAACCTTGACCTATAGTGGAATAGTTGCTGAAATAAATGTACAATTGTATTGTGACACTAATAGAGAGATATAAGAGATCAAGTTTTTGATTAAATATTTTTATTTAACAATTATTTAAATTAAATGATTGTCAATTTTAACAAGCAGATTTATCCTGATTACGATGCGCATGGTCAGACCGAGACATCAATTCGCATGCAATTATACATGTAAGCAAAATTATTCAACATTTTTGCTGCAGACTTTAAAAACAAATACTTCAACACTATCATCAAAACTCAAAATATTTTGATTAAAATTTTACGCTATACATATTAGAGCCAGAATAGAAAAGGGGAAAACATATTTCGTTTTCTTAATGCGTAAACAATTTTAAAACTCACGTGAGATTTTATGGAAGGAGCCGGAAGAATAAGCTAGCTTGCTTTGTCATAGAAAAATATAGAGCTGGAACGCACTGAAAGTCCACCATTATCGTTTGTTATATTGCGTCACTCCTTTAAATGCTATCGACACTCTCAGAAGAAATTGTTTATGGATCACTGCCATAAATTAATCAAAATCATACGAGGTTACTGAACATATTTTGCAGTCTTATTCGCCTCTTAGTCGCTCATCAACTTTACACATTTTGGCGGCAGATTTTCGTAGCAAAACAACTTACTATTTCAGCTTAAAATTGCATCGCTGAAAACTCTTCTATCCACAAACTCTTGCTATATTTCGTTGAAATATCTCGCTGGTGATTACAAAAACTTCTTTCTCTGGATTATTGGCACATCTGTAGGGACTAGAGCCGAATTGAGCCAAACGGCAACCGGACCCCGCAGAAGCACGATTTTTTTGCACGTTAGTTACACAAAGGAAACTCTCCCAGCCAGATGACACGCAGGCAGTTTACACCACAAAAGCTTCCACCGATAAAATGGCGAGCAAATAGTTCCGTGAAATAAAAGTGATTTACAATTTAATAAACATCGAAACATTAAAAGAAATTACATAAAAAGTTAAAGCAATTAATAATTTTGATTACTACAAAAAGAAAAAATGATAAATTGAGATATTTAATAAAACTATAAGAAATACGTTGAGAATTTAAAAGTTGCCAGAAGATAAGAAAGAAACTTTGGTGGCGAAAATATAAATTATTTAAAAGTGCTGTCAAAGCCGAAAAATGAAGTAATTACATTTTTGCAATCTAACACTTCCCAAATTTCATGACTTTCTGTTGAAGATCAGGAATACGTTGTTTAATTTGGGACATGTATGTAATGTACTGTATGCATGTATGTATGTAAACTCTATACCAAATAAGTAAAACACCAGAGGCCATCCTCCTAAAAATTCACAGTTGCACAAGGTCCCTATTAATGGACCACAAAGCACTGCTCCTCCAGGAAATCCAGACATGGTAATGGATGATAAAACGCCCTTCTCTGGTGTTGGAAACCATTTCGCCATTAGGATGCTGACGGCAGGAATAGTTAAACCCTGAAAAGGACAAAACTGTGAGAGATTGTAAGAACTGCCTTGATACAGAAAGAATTTGAAACTCCTTCACAAAATTTAATTCTATAATGATATTCTTAATCACTCAGCGTGTGTACAGTTTTTTAGACATTAATTCGATTTGACATCGTTCATGTTTGTGAAGAGAAAATTTTCAAATCGAATCTTTCACTTACTTTCTGACGGACTGGACTTATGACATTTTGTACAGTTGGATGTTACCCATGATAATAAAATAATGTAATCTTTCCAGAACATAATTATCAATTAATCGATTAAATTTTATTGAAATTTCTATTCAAAATTAGAAGCGACATCTGGAAGTGAATCTGTGAAAAAATTGGTTACAAGATTCTATATCTTTAGTGATGAATAATGAAACATAATAAAGACCGAAAAGTAGAAAATAATAAAAAATAAATTATTAAGTTGAAAAATGATTTTTTAAATCAAAAATATTGAGGTCAACAGAAAATCGTAAAACTGTGAAGAGCTGAAAACAGTAAAGAAATTAATCGACAATGAGCATCATAAGAAAGAAAATTAGTAAATATTCATCAAGTTGTCACATGATTCTACCCCGGATGTCGGGGATAAAGACCTTTTAAGTGACGATCGATCGTCATCGTTCTCCGAACCGTCTGGTAACATACTTATTTAGGCGGGAAGTTCGCGATGGTTTGTAATAAAGTGAGGACATTTTATCTCTCTTCTAAGCGCGGGGTAAGTTTATATTTATAAAGGTTGTTATTCAGCCCGATGGCTAATACTTTTAAATCAATCTTATGAGCGTTTTTATGATTGTGTTTGGTTTTCCTTTTTCTTTTAAGTTAATGCTTATTAGATGGTACTGATCTCCTTTGCCTTTTGCTTGGAAATTTCGGGCTAAAGGAAGCTATATTTGGCGTAATGCAAGCTTCATACAGAAAAAATTCCCAAATATTTTGAAGCCATTTCGAAAATAATACTTAGCCCTTGATAAAGTGGACTAGAATGGATTCCTTGTTTGTTTAATTCGATTCTCTCAGAGTATTTTTCTTAGTTTTTGCTTTCTTTGAATGATTTTGATTTCCATTGTTTTTTTTTTTTTTTTTTTTTTTACGCAGCTGCATTTGCGCGCTATTTAAACATTGTTTAAATTTTGTTGTCTCTGGTTAAAGTTTAAGCTAAATATTTTTAAATTTGTTTATTCTACTTTTTATAGTTGATTTTTTTAGCAGGTAACATAATTCATAACTAATAGCCTATGCTTTCAGAAGATTTATTTTAATAGCTATGCCAGGGGTTTCTTAACTTTTTGCGATTCACGGCGTCTTTGCTGAATCTAGATTTTTCCACTCTGCCTATATAACACTGCAACAAGAACTTTTTGCAAATTGTATGCAGCTGCTGTAGTCAATAATTTTTGTATTTGTTAAGTAAAAATAATTGAAACCCAATTCAGGTCACAGAAAAATTTATTGACGGAGAAGACATAATAATTAAGAACATATTTTACTAAATATAACAATCAGGGGTTCGGAAAACGCCCGTTGATCGCTACCCACTTTCTTAAATAGCTGACACTTCTACTTTTTACACATTGATTTTCTCTCGATACTTTGATTTTTTGGCAGCAAAAAATCAAAGTATGAACAACCTAACTTCACAAAAACAATAAATAGCAAGTAGAGTTATAATTTCTCTGAGCTCTAGTAATTATGAGAATTATATAATGTGCCGTGAGAAAGTAAAGGTATACCAGGGCGCCGATACTTTGAGAACCTCTAGGTCATGTTTAGAGTATTTCATATTTTGTCAAAGATGTATGTAGATGGAAAGATGTCCGTATATGGAAAGGTAAAAAATTTAGTGCGCTCGTTGGAAACTCAGTATTTTGCTTCGACCTGTTTGTTTTCTCCTCGCAGTTGTTTGGCATTTCTGTGGTACATCTATTTCGAATAGAAAATGTTGGCAAGAGCTACACCTATTCAGAATCAAACAAAATGTGAAGTACTTTCCGTTATTCTTTTTGTTAAAGCAAAAGGTAACCGATCAATGAATATTTGCAAAGAAATTGCTTCCGCTTATGGCTACATTATGAATTGTCAAAATGCGCCGAAATGATGTTATGAATGTTTTGGAAGTAGTACGTAGTTATGACGAATACAGGAACAGTGTGGATCTGCACTGCCTGATGAAATTTTTCAAAAAACCCAGGAAGCATTTCGGGGAAATAAGTGTCTTTCACTCAGAGAATTGGACGAGAGAATACCGAAGACAACTCGTTATGAAATGAATTTGAAATTTGGTTTCAGCAAAGATGGTGGAATTCTGTCATTCTGAAATATAGAAGATTGTACTCCTACTTAACAAGCACTTGGATTATGACTTTAACTATGTAAAAAAATAAAGAATGGAACAGTAAATTATATGTAGTGTTTGGTTTGTGAAATAAAACTGTTTTGAATGAAAATATGTAGTTGTATCTTTACTTTCCTTCTACCCACATATATGAAGAGAACTTCACTATCCACATAGGCTGTGTAAACAAACGTTAAAAATAGACTATATACAAATCACTCACCTGAGCCAATCCTTTGATAAATTGTATAGCCAAAAGTACGCAAGGTCCCCAGTCTGTTGCTATTGGTGAAAACAGATTGCACAAAGAAGCGATGACCAAGCTAAACACCAACACTTGCCTCCCACCCAGCGTTTCGGACAACCGCCCTCCTGGAGTTCGCGTTAGAAGGATCCCTAAGGCACTGGCACTGAGAATATGGTTTTGAGTCTCCGGGTCCCATACCAAACTACCTTCCTATAAAAGAAAAAAAAAATGTTTTTTCCCAGATTGTCATTTACACATGATGTGCTGAATTTTAAGACACACAATCAAAAGATTGCCACGATTTTGAACTCACACACTATAGTAGAAATGCGTAAAGATACTTCAGATTTCATAAGTAAATTAACGTGACAATAAAGCTTTTAATATTATTGGTATCAGATTTCATTTATTTAAAAAAGTATTTACAGCTTACCTGGGAAGGTAATTGATAACTATGATAATTTGATTTCACAAAATTAATTACAACTTGTTTCTTTACCTTTTACAAGAATAATAGTTTTTCCGTCAGTTATTCTCGAATAAGGAATTTTCCAAAATGTTTTCTGTATATTCCACTAACATTCAATCCTCCAGTAAAAAACTTATAATTTCTAGAGTACCTTCTAATTCCAAGATTAATCACCAATTTTTAGGCTCAGTTCCTCGTGTTTCGTCGTTTCGCAAAACTTCTAAACCATTTGTCATTTTCCATCTTTTAATTTCCATACAAGTAAATACTTCAGAACACCATTTTTTAAAAATATGATATGCGTAGGAATTTGAAGCTTTAACGGCTAACTGGTTCGACAGTTGTAACAGCTCGAAAAAGTTCTGATTGTACAGTACCATAATGAAAAGATAAATCACTTCAGTGTTTTGTGATCAGTTCAAATGAAGGTCGTCATCAATTATTTGGTTGCATAATCAGTTAAATAAAAAAACTGAAATGCTTACCTGATGATGTTCCTGAAAGCTGTGATTTGAATGCACCATCAACATCGCTGAACATTCCGAAGGCTTATTGAGCCCCTTTGAGCTCTCATGAAGAGCTGTTTGGTTCACCATAGCCACCATGCCCATGCTGAGGTTCAGCCTCTGGGTCATCAGAATGAGCAAACTGCTGAAGCCCAGTAAAACGATCACAAAACGGCTGGGTATTAATCGTTTTTCTGAAAAATAAACCAAGTTAAGTTTCTTTATTAAAATTTTACTGTGTATAGTCAAAGAAAAATAAAATTGACATTACGGAGGGTATGTCTATGAGAGTATAATTTACGTACAGGCCAGAAGCAGTTAGTATGGATTTTGTGAGAATGATGGCGAAGACGCAGCAACAACAACAAAGGAATTTTTCTGAAAAAAAAACATAGAAAGAAAGAAAACAGATTTGTGGATCAAAAAATTCCTCCAATTGCTTAGTAAGATTCTTTGATTTGTGTCAAGAAAACAACAATCCAACTGTTAAAATTTTTCTTTCCTTTGCCTTTCTTACCACTCTTTACCCTTGTCTTTCAAGAACCATTCTGATTCTTAAGCAGTTGGTGGTGGTTTTGTGAGCATCATGACGATGAGGCAGCAACAAGAAAGTATTTTTTTGAAAAGAACAAAGAAAAAAGACATTAAATTTCTGGATCGAAAAATTACACCATTTGCTTAATAAAATCCTTTGATTTGTGTCAAGGAAACAACAATCCTACTCTAAAATTTTTTTAATGTAACTATCAATAAAAACGCAAATTATTGCATAAAATGAAAATCATTACTTACAAAGCATTTTAATGTTAGTGCTTTGGTTAAATAAAAAAAATGCACTCTTAAGGAATGTTAAAAAATCTTTATTTGGTATCATTGCATTCTGTCCTTATAATTTATTCATACACGCAGGACATATAAATAATGAATGATTCTGAATATTGATAACTATTTGCTTACCATGATTAAACGCTGAAAATCATGAGCAGAAATATTTTTATGCAGGAATGTTCATTTTTATTTCAAAGCAAAACGATGCATGTATTAATTATAAAATATTGCTTTATAAAACCCTCGCAAAAAAGTTTTGAACCTATTCAGGGTGGCATGATAGACGTCAAATGAACCATTGAAAATTAATTTTGGAATCTCTTGTATATTTTGAAGGAGGGAAAAGGGAATGACATTACAAGATAGGACAACGTACAGTGTAACATGACGTGCTCAATCATGTGATTGCAACGGCACGCGAATTGGGCGTAGTAATAATAAATTTTGAATCTTTACATATTTATTATTCGCCGTAAAATTTTCAGAGTCTTGATCTTTTTCACACTTTGAGACTTTATTTAAATAAGGCTGTCTGACATTCCTTAAAAGAAACGAGAAAAAATAATGTGTTAATAATAAAAAAATCTGTTTACAGTTTAATAATGAACAATTTTTGGAAAGAGCTTAAAAACAGGGGGGTAATAAATAAAGTTCCATTTCTACAAACTACAGAATTTTAAAGTTTAAGTGCTAAATTTTACAGAAATAATACCAAAAAATACACATTTTTGTCATAATACGTTGAAAAAAAGACTGGCCGTTACTTTTACAATTAAGATATCATGTTTTATATTTTCGAGTAGAATAAATTTTAAGGAAGTTACAGAATTTTGCTCGAGTTTGAATTTTCTGCTTGGGTTTAAATTTTTTGGATTGTGTGATGAAAATAGGCTCAAAATGTTAAGCACTAAAATTTACAAAATAATGAAATTAAATTAAAAATACAGATTTTTGTGCCAATCTATTAAGGAAAACAACAAAAGTTATTTAATTTTAATTTCTCTGTTAAAATAGCATGTTTCAAATTAATCAGTAGGACAGTTTTCAATAAATTTAAACACAAAATTCTGTTTGAGTTATAAAGTTAAAATTTGAGGAATTTTTGATACAGACATGATTAGAAAATTTAACACTGAAATTTTAAATAATAAGAATTAATTAATAGTACAGATTTCTATATCATTCTAGTAGGAGAGAAAGGAGCAAAAATAACTTATCGTTATTTCTATTGTTCAAGCACCATGTTTTATATTATTCAGTGGATCATCTTTCAGCAAATTAAAATAAGAATTTCTGTCTGAGTTATAGAATTTTAAAAATATATATCGTGGCTTTAAAATAACAACAGAATTAAAAAAGTATAATATTAAATTTAAAATAATAATTACAATAGTTAGCAAATAATACAGAATTCGGTGGCAGTTTAGTAAGAGAGAAAGAAACAAAAATTATACTCTTTTAAAATACCCTGTTTCTCACAAGAATTATCAACAGGGACAATTTTCGTCAAATTAAAATAAAAAAAATCCTCCTTGAGTTATAGAATTAAAAAATAGTAGGGCTTTCAAATAACATCAGGATGAAAAAGGTATAATACCAAAATTAAAAATAATAATTATAATAATTACTATATTCCAGCAGTTTAGTAAGAAACAAAAATTACTTTCTCTGAAAGTATCATGTTTTACATTATCCAGTAGGACAATTTTCAAAAAATCGAAATAAAACATTTTGTTTGAGTTGAGTTACAAAATTATTAAAAATTGGCTTTCTTTCATACTTATACCAACAAGATTTAAAGAATATACATAAAAAGAATAAAATTTGGAAAGATCGTAATAATAAGTAAATAATACAGATTTCTATACTATTCCTGTAAAAGAGAAATAAATAAATAAAAATACAAATTGAAATAAAAAAATTCTACTGGATTTAATAATTAAAAATAAAAATTAATAAGAATACAAATTTAAATAAAAAATATTCTGCTTGATTTATGGAATTAATAAAGAATGGGCTTTGTTTTATACCGACAAGATTAAAAGAGATTAATAATGAAATTTTAAAAGATGAAAATAATAAATAAATTATACAAATTCCTATACTACTCTATAGAATTATTTTTTATTTATTTCAGAAACAAAAACTACTTACTGTTATTTGGGACGACAACATTTGGTGTACTAGCTTTCTTTTCTGTTAAGTAATCTTGAGATTCATCAAAAGATTGAGTTCTGCTTTTTTCTACAAGGGTGGCTGGCAGTGTAAAAATTGAACCTTTTCACTCTGAAAAACTCATCTTGGATAATTTATCTGCAATTGGAACACAAATATTCCGAACTAGTCTCTTCAGTCCTGAAGCACTTCTATACTGATGTATTATATAATAGTAAACTTTATTTGTCTACTGCAGTAACATCATTCCACCAGTATATCTATCAAATGTTCCAGCAGCAAGTTTTAGTCACTGAAGAAGTTGTATAAATACAAGATGAGGGAAGGACGCTGTGGAAGAGAATTTCTTCTGCCAGCAAATGTACTGAAACAGATATACAGCGAATAAATAGCTGATTCGAAAGCAAACAGTTGATGGAAAGTTATTCAAAGCAAATAACGTATGACTTGTCCTTCATTTGTTTTACTGTTTTCTTATACTATAGATGAGGCACGAATAGAAGATGGTCGACACAAATAATCTAATTTATAAATGTTAGAAAAATCAATTCAAGGTTTATTTAAAGGAATTGGATGTTGGTTTATGTGCCTTAAATTTACAAAAGGTTCAGTGACGCATAAATGTTACGTTAAGGATAAATTTTTGAGAATTTTGATATCGGTATTACTTGTGATTGACGTCAGGGAACTTTGGAAATGATTTGAAGAATGAGCATGGGTGAAAAGTTATTTTTTACTGTAAGTTTTTAGTGTGATGTGTCGCATGAAAACTTATTCTGGGTGGGGGTTTTATAAAGCAATATTTTTTAAGTGGTACGTGCATCGTTTTGTTTTGAAATAAACATGAACATTCCTGAATAAAAAGTAATTCTGTTCAGCTCATGATTTTCAGCGTCTAATCATGGTAAGTAAATATTTATCGACATTCAGGATGATAGATTATTTATATGTCCTGCGTGTATGAATAAATCATAAGGAAAGAATGCAATGATACCAAATAAAGATTTTTTTAACATTCCTTATTAGTGCATTTTTTATTTAACCAAAGTACTAACATTAAAATTTTTTGCAAGTAATGATTTACATTTTTAAATATTACTAATATAATAGCCCAGATCTCTCAGTAACGCGCTGACGTAACCAACAATAAACTCGTGCCATAGCACTGCGAGACGCTAAACAGCATTATTTCATTGTGAGAGAACCTAAATTTCAGTCATTTTAAATTTAAAAGAGTAATTGTAGTTCTAATTTTAAATTTAATATCTCTAAAATAGTGAAATAAAATTTTCTATCCATTGATACAAAATTTATCTCGCTATGATCAATAGTTCCCGAGAAATTTTAAGTTATATTAATCATATATTTCAAATTAATTTTCGTTTTTTAATAGAAAGTGGTAAATTACGTCAGTGGTATATATCATGCGCTTGATATAGCTTGGACGCCACGATGCATTTAATTATTTAGTGCAATCGTGATGATATAATTTGATAATATTTTTTGGAAAAGTTAAAATTTACACAAAAACATCTGAAGTACAAGGAAAATTTTTAAACAAAGAAAAATATTCCACTCTGAATGTTGTTTACCAAGAGGTTTTTTGAATAAAGAAATATGTAAATAAAAAAAAATATTTCCTGTCATAGTACATGTGTTTATTTTATTTGTTTTCAATCCGTGTTAAACATTTCTCACGCATTATATATATTTAAACACGTCAGATATGACAGGAAATCTCGCGAATGAAGAGGCATGACGGGTGATTTTCTAGATATTCAATAATTAGCGAATTATTAATCATCTCTAATATCAACAAAGCGTGTATGTGTTTATAGACCGTTGGACTTAGAGCAAGCATATTTAGCACGAACACACTATCGAGGGTTAGAGTGACACTCTGAAGCGACGTTTCAAAATTTTAATTATAATTTTACTTGATTAAATGTTAAGAAAAATTAGGGTTTTTATATCAATATTTTCTAAAAATATTAGACACACAAAAAATAAATTTTTAAAATAATTTTATGAATCATTTTAAGAATATTTATTATCGTTATGATGAAACTCAACATGTTTTAACTTTTTCTATAAATATTTAATCGTTTATTTTTCTTCCAGCGTTAAAAAACTGAGGAACGAAGATGCTACTTATTTTTTCATATTCTTTGGCATAATGAAAACTTTTAATTTCCTATTTACATTTCTTAAAAACATACTGAAATAAAATAAGAAAGAAAGCATTTTTAACAGAAAAGTAATAATTAAAAAATATTTTTTCCATAAAAAAATCCTTTAAAGGCAGAGTGTGTATATTGTTAAGTCAATTAGGAAACGTACCTGGTCTGTTTAATGATTACACTTACTGTTCTTAAATTTTTTTATCTTTATATTTCAATTCATACTCTGATATTGATTGAATTTCAATCATTTCTGCTTTTATATACGTTTAACTCATAGGTAAATGTGTTACCAGACTCAGCTCCTAAAATATGGTAATCTAATTAAAACTCTGTATCCCTCCCTAAGAAATAGAAAAAGAAACGAAAAATAAGATACTTATGAAAAAGTACAAAAACTCCTCAAGTTTCTATAATGTTCAAACTAGCCATTGGTGGCATTGCGACAGACTTTTGCTCGACAGATCATGTTATGGGTAAATTTCTTTTTTTTTTTTTTTTTGAATTTTTTTGATTTTTGAATATCGCTTTTCAGCTCATAACTTATAAGCTATTCTAGCAGACAAAAAACTTTTAGTATAAAAAGTTGTTCGTTAAGATTATGTGATAATTCCCCTAATTGAAAGTTTCTTTCTATCTTCAATCGTAACAGAGTAATGGGGAAATGATAAAATGGGGAGGGGGGATTGAGAGTGGCATTTTATCCCTAACTTCTAAAAAATTGTATCTATTAAAAAAGTTCCAAAACAAAAGTTGTTTATTGTAAAGAGGCATTAATTCGCCTATTTTGAGTTTTCATTCTATCTTCAATCGTAAAGGAATTATGGGAAAATGAACTTTTCAGTCCCCCAACATTTCCACCCCCTTTTAGCTGGTTAGTCCATCTACAAACTCGGTCGATATTTTCACCGACCTTACAACATAATTGAACACAGTTATGGTATCGGAAACGAACTGCCATTTTATGGATTTTGTGTTCATCATTGCAAACGTGATCCAAGAATGTAAAATTTGCTTCAAAAAACGAATATAAACTCCAATACTTAAATGTTATACTTAAATGAGCTATATATCAAAATGTTTATAAAATTGTTATTCCCGATAACAGAACTGTTCATCGATATAAGAACCGCTCTTCCATGTTGCTTCTGTGTAAAATTCATTCTTCTCAAATGTCACACGATAGTGAACTTGACTTTATCTAGCTTTTTTATAACATCTGCCAGAAGATTTCAAATAAAGAACTTAATCTCTTCCTATGTCGTAAATACACAGACGAATAATTTTTACCTCAAACCTTAATTTTCTTTAAGGCTGACGTAAACCACTTTTGAACTTATGCTTACATGTCTAACATTTTTAACCCTGAAGTTAGGACAAATTGGAGAGATTTGGGTCAAAGACTGCTACAGGCAAATGTGCCTCATTGAAAATAAAATGTTTTATTAATCATCAGATACGTTAAAAATCTAATTAAATGAAGAAAATAAATGGTTTCAGTGGTTTAATTAACCCTAAAGTTTTTACTTACGGAAGACTGGTCGGAAAATTTCCCTTATCTTTCACTTTTGCTATAAATTTGTTTAGCTATGAGAAAATAAAAGTAATGGTTTGTAACAGTAATGCTGAAAAAACACTATTTAATTAATTTAGATGCTAAGCAATTTGTTCCTTCTTACAATGCCTAAACGATAAAACTTGACAAAGAGCCAAGGTTGTTATTCTTTTGCTATAAATGTGGAAAATAAATGCCTTTATATGTGCTTACTTATCCCCCACTCCAATTTTTTCCCTGTATTACCATAAAGTTGTTTAGCTGTTAAAAGTGCAATATATATTACATATCTGTAATATTTTTGTAATGCACAATTTGAAATTTATATTCAGTATTTAGTATTTAAGCGGCCGTTCAAATATTACGTAAGCATGTGACGTAATTTTTGGCACCCCCTCCCCCTTGTCTGCAAAAATAAGCAAATCGCAAACCTCCCCCTCTTATAATTACGTAAGCAAACTGCGACCACCCGTTTTTTGTTTTTTACAAAACGTATAACAGTAATAATCTAGTCTTAAAAATTTTAGGACTTAATTCAAATAAAAAACTCTAACTCGGCTTAAAATGAAAAAAAAAAATGTATGTTTAATTTTCTTGCAATTTTGTTAAGGAAAATTTCTTAGTTTATCACGATTTTAAAAGAACATAGCTATATTTTAAATTTCATTTTGCACATGCCCATCATCTATTCAGATGCTGACCCAGGTTGCTCAAGCCATTTTTCCATATGTGTTATTATATTGCTTCCCCCTTCTGTTACTACTCCATCGCTTTCTTCTCGGAATGAATCTTGATAAACTAATTCGTTAATTTTTCTCAATTGCCCCTATACTTTTTAAGCATGTTACAAAAGGACTAAACTTTTAGTAGTCACTTTTATATCACAAACGTAAATTGTTATATAAAAGTAAATGAAAACTTTCTTTTCCAATAAAGCTCAAAAAACTTTTATAACTGTCATTTACACTATTGTAACTACATAAATATGAAAGGTAACAATCATTAAAATATGTAAAATTTTTGGTAGATCCCTTATAGGAAGTCTACCTATTGCAATGGTTCTCATGACACGACTTTCGGAAAATTTCTGCAGATCTTCACCGATCATGACCCCTAGAACCCAAAACGACCCTTCGTTAAAAAGTTTACATATATATTATTATATTTTTCTAGATCTTGAGATCAAAATAGTTAATAATAAATTAAATACGGAAATTTTTGATAAAAGAAACACTTTTATGTTTAATATAAATAGGCTACCATTTTGGAATAGCAATATAAGTATTCAAATATTTCGAAACATCACCCTGAACTTAATGTCATGTTAAATGTTTTAGAACTATCTTCAATAATCTGAACACCAAATTAACGTAATAGGTGCAGGTTTCCAAAGACAAAAGCCGACTAATATGAAATGGAATTTAAATCAACATAATGGCACGTTTTCATTCGTTTTATTAAGTTTCGATTCATTCACAGAATCGCATCTATAGAATGGTGAGTCTCCTTTGTATATTAAAAGCATTTAGGAAGTATTTGCATAATAGGTCTTTATACATTGAAAGAATATAACGCAAATGCTTCCTAAATGCTTTTAATATACAAAAGACAAGCACCATTCTATAGATACGATTCTTTTATTGAACCGTAATTTAATAACATCAATTATATGTTTAGAGCAAGGTTTTTAAAATAATTAATGGAGTTAAAATGAAATGACAACATCAGATATAAATCTTGATTAATTGTGAATTGTGACTGAAGAATAACTCATCCAGATGTGCACAATTAATTAAAATATTAACAGCGTTTGGGAAACGTCTTTTTCATTAATATCGTAAGAAAATATCTAGAATTGCTATGCTGAGATTATATTTCCTGTCCTTTATATTAAGTGAACTGTTCTAGTAGATAATGAATTTATTATGCTCAACACAAAGGAAATTATGAAATCGAAATATAATTAATTTTTCAACATAGTTATATTAGAATAATTGAATTTCATTCCTCTATTGCTTAAGAATATTTTTATGCAGCTAAAGCTAAAATATAAAGCTAAAATAAACTATGCGCTTGGATGTGATATTAAATATATACTAGTCGTCGAAAAAAAATTCTGGAGATAGTATTTTTCCAAAATGCGTAGCGTATATCAAAACTAATATTTCCCATTTTGAATGTTAGAGAAAAAATCGACAATTTTCTATAATTTAATAAATTTGCATTAAACATTAAACTTTCAATAACTGCCGTAGAATAAAGTGAGATATTGCCAGGTGGAATGCAACGTGTTTCGACTTTCTCCTAAACACAAAGTATTGCAACCATCGAAAAGTTCACCATCGAGATTTTGATAAATTTCCACGCGTGAAAGCTTCCTGATTCCGAATATAAATTCGGAAATATGTCTGTTTGCCTCTCAGCATATCAACTCAAAAATACCATCTGCTACAAGATTGTAATTTGGCTTATCGTCTTCACACCATAATTATAGATTTTTTCGAAATTTGGACAAAAATCCTCAAATCGAAGCATGTCTGTCTGTGAGTTCATATGTATGTGAACACCATTACTCAAAAACGCAAGAAAATAGATGGAGGAATTTTAATATATGATATTAACACCAAAAAACATTCCAAATGAGCATCAAAGACAATAAATTCAACCTCAAGAAGCCATTGAAGCACACGTTATCAAGGGTTACATGCTCGACATGGGTTCAAAAAAAATTTGGAAAATTTTTCTTTAAGTAGCTTGATTTTAGTCAAAGGAAGCTTCTTGTAACCCGAAAGATCCCAAGAGAAATTATTAATCGCATTTTTTATTTGATTTTAGTCTTTATATATTAACACCAAATATGTAGACCTCCATCTAATTTTGGAACAAATAAAATGAGACTCTTTCTGTTTCTTTGACTTGCATGAACCGATTCCGCTGAAGATTCGCCATAGATGGCTATGGTGTACGCTAAATCTGACGTCGTGGGTCATGCCGCTGGTGTGGTGTGGAAGTTTGGAGAGGGGATGCCAGCTCAGGTGTCGGCCTCATCATCTGACAGCGGTTCAAAATTACGAGGTCCTCCCCAAAATAACCCTTTAGTTGCTCCAAAATGGGACATTACTATAACTAAACTAAACTAAACATCAATCTCAAAATATTCAACTTCGAGATTTTGTTGAATCTACACGGTTAGATCTCTCGGAGTCCGACAAGCTAACATTAAAACAATTTTTGAAATTATCTTCGTCTGTGAACACGAACTGAGAACTTCAGTATGTGATTTTTCACGAATTGTATATTTTTATTTTGAACCAAATCATCAACGGGTCAATTGTCTGTCAGTATATCTCTTTTTAAGTTTATGCACAGTATAATTTTTTAAAAACCCATAAAAAATATGAAGTTGAAATATGAAATCTCAGACTAATATGGCAGAAATGTTTAAAATTTTTGACCAAATTGGAAGAAGCTAAACACAAAAAGCCTCCTACTGTGGAATTTCCATAAAGTACTCGATGGCAAAATGCTCCATTTGTCTTATCATTACTGTGATAATGAACTTTACGTAATTGCTTATAACGTCTGACAGAAGATCGGAATTTGAACCGAAAGGAAAGCAAATTTCAAATATGTGCTGCTTTTTCATAGCAATGAAATAATATTGAGAGAAATTCATACTATTTATTGTTATTTATTGAGACGCATACTACTAAAGCAATTAGAATTGCACTATTGTTAAATAAAAAGTAACATAAAAAATCTTACGATTAATTTGAAAACGAAAAGCATTTCATTTATGAAAATCATTTTTTCTAGCAACTAATTAATTGCTTCGTTCTGTAAAAAAATATTTTTTAAAAAAACTTCAGCTGTTGAAAAAATACGACAAGATTAAAATGCTTTCGAGATGTGCTTCTTAGGAAGTTAGTAATTACTTTGAGAAAAAAAATGGATAACAATTTTAATAAAAGTTATTTTCCACATTTCAATTTGAGTGGTCGTGTTTTTTAAGCCGAACAGAAAACGAATAGCATGCAATTGTAATACATACAAATATATCCTTTTCTTTTTAAGATTAAAATGTGGAAAACTTTTGCAAATAAGTTTAAAATGAACAGAACTACTACTGCTCAGGAACGAAACAATTAAGAATTACTCTATGAACGTATATGGCAACAATTTCGCTGTAAAATTGAAAATTTTTCTTTCATTTATTCTTATTCATTGCAATTTATAAATTATTTTTCATACAACTGCTATAAAAAATTTAAGAAGCAAATACAGGGTGTCCAACAAAGGACTCCCTCATTTTAAAATTAAATAACT
>BGPR01002748.1:0-88499 GCA_013235015.1 Araneus ventricosus | reverse complement strand
ATCATCCGAGACTCCAAATTATATTCTCAAAATTGCTATATTATAAACTAAAATTATGTTGTGTTCGTGTTGAGGAAATAACAGTGTTATTTTTTAAAATTCTACTCAACAAAAATCTCAAATTCCTCAGATAAATCCACGCATCCACGAACTGAAAATGGCAAAGAATATTTCAAAATAACTTCCGATCACCTGAAAAAGAAAACTTCTATAATGCAATTTTTCTCACTTTCTGTCAAAACTAAGCGCTGATCGGGGAAAGTCACTTGATCATTAAGTAAAGAATATTCTTCCATAACGTACATTAAAGCAAAATTTATGATCCAAATCAATAATAAATCATGGCTCTAAAGTATTCCGAAACACTTAATTCTGACGTGAAATCGAATATATGGAATTTGTTTCCATATATTCGTATTTTTCGTACACGTATTTTTCAAATTCAAAATATTTCTATTAGATTGAAGATTGAAATTTAAAATATCGCTTACAGCTTCAGCACTATTTATAAAAACGTATACGCTGGGGAAATGCAATAAATAAGCACAAATAAAGCTAAGATATATGTAGTATTGGTCTGATGTAACAATAACAAATATGCAAGTATTAGTACAATATTATCTTAACGTTGACGAAGAACACTATGCCACAGTATTTAGATGTTTTATTCAGATTAAACGTTAGTTGAATTTTATTTGTAATGATTTCCAAAAATAATCACCGAATGAATCATTGGATGAAAGCTTGTTTTGCATTGTATAAAAACTATAAATATTATTCACATATATTATTCGATTTTTTCACATTGGAATGTTTCTAGAAATCGACAGAAGCTCCAAAAATTCAGTTTATGATTTTAAACATCTTATAATACAGATATTTGTTCTGAAAATAGTATGATAACTGTGATATGCATAACTAAATACTGTGGCATAGTGTTCTTCGTCAACGTTAAGATAATATTGTACTAATACTTGCATATTTGTTATTGTTACATCAGACCAATACTACATATATCTTAGCTTTATTTGTGCTTATTTATTGCATTTCCCCAGCGTATACGTTATCAATAGGCTTTGCAAATGTAAATTTCGATTAATTTATTTTAAGGACTTAAGTTTTCGCGTCCATAGTTAATCTGTTCAACTGTGTAAGATCGAATTCTTTACATCTAGTGTTTTTTTAATTAATTAGCTAATTTTATTGATCGTTCATGTTTAGAAATACTTCAAAAATTTTATATATGTATCATCAACACAAGAAAAAAGCTACTTAAAATGTAAGTTTCTAAAATTATTTCTCTAAAATAATTTTCCTTCAAATTTATGAATTACTTTGGAAAAGTTGAAGGAAAAAATTTCAGTTAAAATATGTTACGTTGAACTAATAAGCGTGGAATTTCTTCTATTAAACTAATAAAATTAATTAATGTTTTAAAACTTAGCTTTAACTCAAAATAAATAAGAATGTGTTTGTGGCCGGCTTCTTATTGGAAGATTTTCCAATAAGAAGCCGAAATGAACTAAATATTACACTTCATTTCTGTTAATACGATGAAGAAATTAATAAACGTACTTTGATTATGCTAGATCACCATTAACCCTTAATTGGAGGGGCTGGCGTACAGAATACGCCAGTGAGATTTTTCTTGCTGCGAATTTTCGACTGTTCCTGCCCGAGTCATCTCCCACCCTTTAGCCTAGTACAGACATCCCTCGAGTACAATGGGTCTAGCCGATTCGTTCAGTTTGACTGCCACCTTCCAATCTAAGTTGTTTTTTGCGCTCGCGTCACGTCGGCGAACGCAGTACGCCAGACACTTGTGCACTGCCTTTAGATTCCACGACAAAGACACGCCGGACACACGCAGAGAAACTGAGAAGTTAGCTCGAGTGACAGGGGTTTTCGACTCTTTAAATGAAAATCCAAAATTTCATACTTCTTCCAAAAATTTCATATTTCTGGTGACCAACTCACGATCGACGAAAATTTGAAGCCCTTTCGTGGGAGATGCTTATTTACTCAACATATGCCGGATAAATTTTCTTATTTTTCTATTTTATTTACCATTCTTTTTCTGTATTATGGTTCCTAAACTGTTTAAAATAACAAACCAAGGAAAACTGTTAGAAATATGAAGCAGAGGGAGGAAAAAAACGACGTGGTATACTTACTCTAAACGCCGTCCCTCCCAAATTGTGCCATACGTCAGTCCCTCCGACGAAGGGTAATTTATGTTTCAGAATTTTTGAATCTTAAATCAAAAAATTAAATTCTATGTAACGCTCCCAAATATATAAAATTATCGGCAACTTATCCGTTTTTATGAGAATTCGCTACCCTAAATTTATAACATTTATTTAAATAGAACAGTTGCCTAAAATTCTAACACATTTTCCATTGATCCTTCAGTCTTTACTCATAGAGAATGAAGGGCTTTTCGAATGTCATAAATTCGCAATCATTTGTATATTTGTAAGCACAAAATTCTTGATTATCATTTGATATCTCTGCCTTGCTAGATCAAATATTTGAATAGAATATTAGAATTCTTTCAGTCTTAAATCAAGGAAATATGTTAGAAACATTTCGGAGGATGAGGCATGAATAATTAAAACATTCATATAATTTCGAAAAGACATATTTTGTGCAAGCAGTGTTTAAATGCGTATCGCTTTTATTCGAAATTATTCGTAATAATTAAGCAACGTTTGCATAAAAGTTAGAATAAAGCAACAACTTATTCATGATTAAATATATCTCTAAAAATCTCTTTTATCTCTCTATTAAAATTTTCTTGGATATAAAAGAATCTCTTTAAGAGTCAAAGAGAAGTTTTAGATAGCAAAATGCAAATTTAAACAACAGTGCATTAAAAATTTAATCGATAATCCGCCAAGAGACTCGATTCAAAAATATTTATTTAGTACACTTTCGAAAATAATGCATCACATTAAATACTTCATTTAAATTCAAATTATTGTTGAATTAGTATTTAATTAACTCCTCCCAAATGAAAGAAGTTATTTTCTAATTCTTTCCTATTTATAGATATTGTCGGTATACTGCTAAAAGTGACCAAGTAAAAAAAAATGAATTTAATTGTTCTTGTTATTTTAAAATGTCATTTCTGTAGCAAGAAAAAAATACGAATATCAATATATCGACAATATATAATATATATTGCTCATATTTTGATCCTCACATTTTTTTGTATTGCACTGATGACATTTTGCAGACATCAACAAGAACACCTTATTCCATTTTCCCAGTTTTTTGACTTGCTAACTTTCAGCAGTATACCGACGATATCATCAAATGTGAAATCTTTTCCAAAGGGAACATATCAGTTGGCAAAAAACTTTGAATTTAATTAAAACAATTTGTATCAGTTTCAATTAATTACTAAAATTATATATAAATTTTTGATTTTTTGCTTTTTCATCGCTTTGTTTCAGTTCTTTAACCTGGAGAAATTGATCACGTTTTATGCCTAAAAATTGAGGCCTTTTAGGAAGATAACGCAAAATCGAATCTTAATCTCACTTTCGTAGAACTTAAAAGCAAATATAAATGCATTCAGCAAATCTTTACTCGAACGTCCGATTTTATCTTAAAACAGATAATATTCAGACAGATTTTATCTTAGAACAGATAATATTCATACAGATTTTATCTTAGAACAAATAATATTCAGAATAGATATAATAACGAGAAAGTTCCATTTCTTTAACTTATCAAATTACAGTGAGTTTATTTATGTTCATTTCTTTGACAAAATTGTTACTCAGAGAGCAGGTTGGAAAATTATATCTTCCCCTGTAGACGAGTGACCACTAAGTCTACATGCTTCTTATTTACTTCGGTCGAAACATTCGAACGACGTCCATGGAACTATTTATTTTTCACTGCTTCCAATACATTGTTAAACAGTTGTTGAAGTTTGCTGAATGAGCTGTTAGTCCAACTTTTTTTATCATAATAGAAATTACTTAAATTATTTAAAGAAGTCACATTATAGTTGCTTCTGGTCTGAATTTAAAGGAGGTAATTTATGATGTTATCAGTAAAAGATAAAACAACTTTTCGTTTAAAGGAAATATCAGTTTGCATCGTGATTAATGTTTAAAGCTAATGTTCAATTAGATTATAGTTTATAGATACTTCTTTGAGTACTGTTTCGATTCAAATTAGATGAAGTCATCGTTAGAAGACAAATATAACCCAGCATGCTATTTTGTATCTAACTGCAAGCTATATTGCATTGTGCTGTGTCACACTCTTTTTACTTTTGTGAAACCTGCAGTGGATGCCAAAATTTCATTTCTGTGAGGCATGACTCCATAGGATCAGTGGTAAAATTAAAGTGTTTATTGAAGATTACTTGAAGAGCTACTGTTTGTGTTTAATTGAATTTATTTCACAAAATATGAAATTCATATATGTGTATATGTTACTGTCACTGTGGGTAATCGGTTATTATATATAATTACAGGTTTTTATACATAATATATCAGTGATTATATATAAATAGCTGATATACATGGCGTCGCACGGGGTAAACATATTTTCAAAACTACTTATAGCTCTTTTAAGCTTAATAAAACAGTGTTTCGAAGCAGCGTCTTTTGTTGATTTTCGGTCTTCCACCCCAAGGCTAACAATTAAGCCCCTCTCTTTTTGCCTCTCCGTAGTTTGAACAACCTGGTGCGAATCTAGCACTCCTTGGTACTCCATTTTTCACGCCCAATCATTGCTACGGAAACAACAGAAGCTCTTTCATATCTTCGTTTTATTGCTATTATCCGGAGTGCAATTCTGTCTTTTTAGTGTCTGTGTTACTGACCGAAAAAACACTGCATAGTGTTTTTCCTATTTCTCCTTAGTTCCTCTCCCTCCGATGGACTCAATAATCTTGAATGATGTTACACACTCATTAGGATCACTTAAAAATTTCAAAAATGCATCATGCAAATGAAGCATCGCATAGAGAGATTAATTAACATCATTTGAATGCGATGCACACATATTGGAAGAGCTACATGCTACAAAATTGGAGTGAAATTGAAAATTTTGCCTTTCTGTTAATATTCAAAGAAAACAATATTTTTATCATAACTTTAACAGTGGTAAAAAACTCGGGGAATGAAGGATTTGATAAAACAATAAATTGCTGTGAATTTCATAACAATAATAGAAATTATTGTTACAAATTGTATTTGAAATGAATTTTGGATGTTTATTAAAATTGAGGGAAAATATTGTATGACATTTAAAAAGATAATTGTCTGCTCTTTATTGTATATAAATCATCTTCATTCAGAGAAGTTATTGGCGAAAAACTAAATAAAAACACTAAACATTGGCTTAATATTCGGTTTTTATTTAAATTTATTAAGAAATAATTATTTTTGAAGGTTAAAGAAAGCTCATTTGACATAGAAATGCACCCCATAATGTCATGTGCAAATTTGATGTCTCTACTGTTCGCCAATTTTGAGGGGGTTTGGTGACATATAGACCATTAAAACTCTTTTTTCTCCCTAGGTCCTCTCCCTTTGATAGGAACCGGACTAAGTAACCTTTAAAGGCCTAACACATTCATTAAGATCAATTAAAAATCTGTGAAAATTTAACAAAGCATCTCATAAATTCTCATCACGTATCTTTAGGTAACGTCCTTGGATTACAGAGCAACCATATTAAAAGGTGAATATTCTACCATATAAAACAGGTAGTAAATATTCTGCCTTGCAGTTTATGTCCAAAGAAAACAATCAATACTTTCTTATCAAAACTTTAACAGTGGCAAAAGCACGTGAATGAAAGATTTGATCAAAGAATAAATCGGCTTAAATTTAATTTTATAGGAATAGAAAGCGCGCACGTTCTTACAAATTGTGTTAAAACCGAATTTTGAAATTTTAATTATAATTAAAGAAAAAAATGTACCGCAATGAAATCATAATCAGGTAAAAGATAATGTTTTGTTCTTTCAAATGGCGTAAAAATAATTGTCGCGCGATAAGTATTCAGAAGTTATTGGCGAATAACCTTGTAATTTAGAACAATTTTAGACATTTAAAAATTTATGAAAATTAAACGCAGAAATTCTCTTAGTAATCAAACTAACGTCATTGGATTAGTGCAAGTGCATAGTAGAAGTTATGTATGCTCAGACATAAAACAGGAAATAAAAAGTCTACTTTTGGAGTTAAATGTCCGAAGAAAGCAATATTTTCTTATTGTAACTTTAACAGTGGCAAATGCACGTGAATAAAGTATATAATGAAATAATGAATTGGTTTGAATTTAATTTTATAACAATAAAAAGCATTGTTACAAATTGTGTTTAAAAATAATTTTGAAATGTTAATTAGAATTAGAGAAAACTGTGTACCCCTGTAGGATTAAAATCATCAAAAATACAATGCTTTCTTTTTAAGATGGTGTAAAAATAATTGTCGTGCGATAAATATTTCAGAACATTAGACTTAACAGAGGCTAATTTTCGTAATTTAATTAAATATCTTAAGAACTAATGAATTCTGAAAGTTGAAAATAGCACATTTGACCTAGAAATGCACTCCAGGTTGTCGTGTGCACATTTCATGTCTCTACCGTTCACCGTTTGGAAGGAGTTCTTGTGACCGACACATGTATTTTCAGTTTTATACTCGTATTATAGATAACCGGTTAAATATCCGAGAATTATATATAATAACCGATTATCCACAGTTACCGTAACATATATACACATACACAAATTCCACGCCTTTTCATATCATAAATATCTGTAGACATTTATTCGTGTCCATAAGTTTCTTCAGGCATTTGTTCGTGGTGGCGGTAAAGAATAAAATAGAAAAAATTGTGGTCGTTACAGTCTTAGTTTGCAATTTAAATTTAGCTTTAACATAGTATTCACAGTACGTTTTTATTAAGCAAGATAAAAAAAGAGCGATTTCCTCTTTTTCCTTTTAAACATAAACCTGATGAAAAGAATAAATACTATACTGATTTACTGCTCCAATTCATCGCCATTTCTTCTTCTCTGTTGGGGTCAATAATGTCTTCCATGCATTTGAAGTCTGCGCAATAATGAACTAAATACCGATCATGAATCATGCCAAACGGGTTTTCAATCGATAAGCCACAGAAATGAGATGACTGCTAACGGGTGTGAATGAATGCATGGATCAATTCATTCTGAATGTACACAGTCTGTACGATGGTTATGAATCATGAGTACCATCGAATGCATGCATTGGGTATTTGCATTAAATAAGTTGCGGCATATAGATATGTACTATTTAAAGGCATGTATATGGATCTAGGCGTGTAGATATACCCCCAATAGATTTATGTACTGTCTTCCAGCTATAAATTCATACAGTAAAATTTCTTACTTTAACTGTGAGTTAACTGTAGTTTAGTTATATTAACGTCCCGTTTTGTGGCAACACTAGGGCTATTTTGAGACGGATCTTGTAATTTTGAACCGCGGTCGGATGACGAGGGCGACTCCTGAGATGGCACCCCCTCTCCAAACATCCGCACCACACCAGCGGGAGGACATTTGACCCCTTACGTATGATTTAGCGTGCATCAGGTCCCCATACACAGCGGATCTTCAGTGGAATCAGGTTTCGAACTTGGAGCCGTCCTGCCCCGAGGCCGAGACCTTACCACTAGGTCCCCGCATACCGACTTTACGTGTGAATGAAAAGGTTATTTCGAAAGTGGTATAATCCCTGAGTTTTTCAATATATTAATTCCTAATTTCGAATGGAATTAATTCTCGTCATATTAGAATCGATTGATTGTCCAAACAACTTACGAAAAATGGGAATTTTGCGGTTAGCTTCTTCGCATAGTGAAGAGAAACGTGTTTGCAATTTCTCTTTAAGAGATTGGATCCAAAGTGTAATTCTTATCAATAATTTTCCTATGAAAATTGCATACCAAATTCTAACGATCTAGCCCGCTGTTTATGAAGTTATTTGGTTTACAGTCAGATATAATTCCGAAAAGGATCTTTTCGGACTCAGAGAGGTCTAAAACGTGTAGATTCATCAAAATCTCTCGGGCGAATTTTTTGACGATTACAATACTTTCTCTTTGTATACTTCGTATGGGCAAGTTTTCTGTGTTGTTTATTTTGGATTAACAGAAATTTTTCCGCTAACCCTCCGATTTCAGCAATACTGTATCAGGCACCAAGTTCGAATCATTTCTTTCTTTCTTCAGTACACAAAGAGTTGAATTCTGTGTTCTTTGAGTTCGTGTAATCCTTTTTATTTAAATCGGTTTAAAAAAGCTCTTAAAAGGCTAAATTCCAAATGGAACGATTGTAATTATCCAAATTGTATGGTTAAATATTTAACCTCCAAACAAGCCTTAGAAGTCGTCAAAAAGAGCGATAACGAACAATTATGGCAGTCCTTTCACAAAATGAGGCTCTTATTTTAATAAACATTGACAGCTACAGCAATAGAAACATTAAAATTAATATTTTAAAATTATCCTTAAAAAATAACATTAGAAAACTCTAATTTAAACATTAATTAACATATTGAAGCAGAGTGTTGAAATTTCGAAGATTCCATTGACATAGCATTAGCACCGGACGTCCGTGGCTATAGCGGAAGTTCTACTTTACTGCAAACAAACAAGATAGAAAACTATCCCTACAGATTTTCTTATAATTTGCTGCAATAAATTGAGTCAACCAAAGAATTTAACCAATGAAAAGTTTGCTATGAGAAGCCTTGCAGTACATCTAAATAAATATAAGTTTGTTTACAAAATTCAAAATGGTGTATTGGAAATTACGTTTCTAAAAATATATAGAATTATTTTTTGATATTCAACGTTCAACTTTCTATTCGATGTTTTTAAATATAAATATAAATCGATAAACGAAACGAGCTACCTTATATCTATTCAAGATGCAAAAATTAATATACATTGCCGGATGATAATTATACAGTTGAGAATATCATACAAAATTGAGCTACCTAAATCTAAACTAGAACTTTCATTGTCATCATAAAATGGAGGAAAATATCAAACCGTTTCTGTTTCATATTTCATTCAATATCTTTCCTTTGAATCGCTTTCCTTTTAAAATAAATACAAAATATCAAAACTTAACTATTTATTTGAGGATATATTCTTAAGAACATTTCTAGCAAATGCGTTGCTAAGAAACATTTTTCTATCTTCATTGCAAGCATGAAAGGTCAAAGACTCTTATTCGATACAAATCAGAAAGTTTTTATCGCTTCTCAACAAAAATTCCTCATTCAGCCAGAATGGAAAAACACGCCTACCTGTTGCTAAAAAATAACCTTCCTGCCTCCTACAACCGTGACTCAGAAACCGACATCACGTTTTTCAAAGAGATCTTGTAATTTAAAAGTTGTTTTTTCTTTGGAATATAGGTGAAAACAGCCTAAGAAAGAAATCGATACACCAACGTATTGTTTGTGCTTTGGGGAAAATTCATTCTTGGAACTAGTTCTATTTTCCAGAAAGAAATTTTATATTCAACTTTTTCTTTTATGAAGGATGGGGCGAATTTCGTTTAGCTTCTGGGCAAGCTATGGAATCTTTTCTGTATTCAGTGTTGACTCTAATATGGGTCTTCAAAGTAAAACAATGAAGTAAATATAAAGTTTTTTTTCCTTTTGCATTAGGGTTTTCTATTCAGGGCATAGATGAATCCTATATTTGTAATAGACTGGAAGAAAATAAAGTGCTTAATAATTTTTTATAAATCATTTCAATATAGACACGAATATGAAATTAGATATTAATTATTTTGTCCATAAAGGTCGTGAAAACATGTCCGTTTCTTTATTTTAATACTGATTCTGTGTTCTAATTTTAATACCTTTTCCTTGTATAGAACCTTCATATACATAATTTACCACTTTATATAAATGATTTTATATTGCCTTCTAATTAGATCACGTATCCTATTTGGGGAATTTATTGCTTTTTCAATCCATATAAGAACGTAAACTGCATCTGAGATAATTAAACGCGTTCTACTTATTTTTTGCCTTTTAAATTTATTGCTTCTTCGATAATTACTAATTTAAATATTAAAAATTCGATAATTCGATAAATGAGCTAGACATGTCATTGTAGTTGATAGGGTTTATATGATTGAACAACTTTACGATTTTCTTACCAACATACTTTAAAAAATTTTGCCTAAAAGAGAAATTGATGGGAGTGTTTCATAATCATTTACTGCTGCTTTAATTAAAATAATTTGCAGGGTTACTAGGAAGGCAGGGCAAAAAGGAAATAGAAATTTTAAAACCTTGATCAAGTTTATAATATTTATTTTAAACTTTAGTTTGCGAAGTTTAACTTGAAAATTATTAATTTTTGAAAATCATTGTTGACCCTTAGTTTTAGAAGAAAAGAAGTTAAATTGCATTCCTTGGTTTATTGAAGAAAAATATGCCATTATTGAGAAAAAAAAGGTCCAACAAAGGAAATTCATATCCAAGAGAGATGGAAAAAATAAATGATTTAGATCCAATACTTTCTCTTCCAATAAAGCCTTGAGTCCACTGAAATTCTGTAAAATAAATATGTTGTTAAGTTAAATCTCTCAAAATCAAATTTCTAATGGACTTAACAGAAAACTTATATGATTGCATGCGAACTGATGAATAAAGCCGCTTACAGTTAGAAATCAACTTTTGTATTGAAATGCTATTAAATAGATTGTAATTATAATTAAAAACAAAAGGTCTATAAACTAATGGCAATCAGCATTTTTAGGACCTGCGTTATTTAAGAATCTGGCTGGAATTTTCGATTCTGATTATTTTTCTAGATTTTTTCTTTTAGATTCTGCATTCACAAACACACATTTTTAAAATTAAGAAGATTTTAAGAATAAAAAGCAATTTTATTTATTAAAAAAATTATAAGAAAATATATAATTCCATACATTTGTTAAAGAAGTTATTAAGGTTTACTTAGAGTAAATAATTAAGTGCCAGCATTCAAAATTGTAATTGTAAAGCAGAGATCGAATCGAAGGGATGGAAATGACAGTAATGACATTTTCCTACAGATTAATGCAGTCATCTGGATTATCTTACTTCTAGACGATTGCAGATTTTCGGAAAAAAGATATTTAGAGATCTTTCAAGCATATGTAAGAATGTAAACCGCTATGGTTATGCAGCGGAACAAATCAGAACATTTTCTAGATTTTGGGATGCATCTAAACTCTATCTGCTGATTACTTACGATATCCTTGTCTTGTATGGTTTGATATGTTTAATATAATCTGTGTACAAGCATCATATAAAGTCTCTATTTTCCTTAATTTTTAGAATTTAAACATTTGAAAAGAGTACCTATTGAAGAGTTTAGAAAACTTCCACGAAATCGACTGAAATGCCAGAATTCGTCTGTTTAAGACGGTCATTCAAAAAGTTTCAATAAGTTAATTCTTTTTTAATAACTTTATGACAGTAAAAGATTAAATTATCTTTCAGCAAATTGGCATGCTTCTCTTACAATCTGAAACCAGTGTTGTTGTGTATGAGATATAAATTAATTCGCTCCAAATGATAAAAAAGGCTAAAGAATTATAATTTTGATAAGATCATGACGTATTATAGTGTTAATCGTCTCCAATTTCTTGAATTCTTCTACATTTACTTAAACTTCATTACAAACATAAAGTAAAGTAAAAAGACTGCCCGAAAGAATTTTTATTTTTAAAAAATATGTAAAATTGAAGATTGCTTTCTCTTCCTGGAGGAGTGGGAGAATTTTGATGTTACTGTGACATAAATCCGTAAATTATTTGAAAGATTATTATTTCAGTTGTGACAGCAGTACGTGTTAATGCTGGTACACGAAAAGAATTCCACGTAGTTCTCCGCTAATTAATTTTAAAAACTTAAGAATCTATAAATAAGAAGGATAATAATGAAATATTTGTTCGAAATACTTGGAAATTTAAGGCACAGTATATTTTATTTCCATGCCACTCAATACTAGAATTATTTTTTCTGAGGCAGTGGGTGGCAAGGAAAAGAAATACTATACCTTATTATTTCTCGAGTAACGAAAACCAGAAGTTGTGGAAGTTTTGATTCCAAGATAAGAATCGAGTTTCATTTCTTAGTTAAAAGAATGCGAACTTTTTTTCTAGTAATTCTACAAATGGAATCTTTTTTTTTTCATTTCTAAGAAATAGCTGAACGATGTGTGGAAATTTAAAATGATGTTACATTTGTAGTTTGTAAGGTGATGCGCTTTTCTTTAGTTAATTGCACTGCAGAATTCCGCAGAAAAGTTAGAATAAGAATAGAATTCTAAATGAAAAGGGAAATTAAAAAAATTATTTAGAAATAATAACATAAATACCCCATATATAGCTGTAGTAAGCATTGAATTTGTCGGTTATGACCATACCACGCATTTTCGACGCCAAATTTCCGCTTTTTTTTCCCTTTTTTCCCCTTCGCGAAATAAGAAAGAGCGGCAATGTGGTGTCGAAAATTGTTTCATGGTTCTGTTGTAAGTATAGTTCTTGGTACTTGAAAGAAAAAGGCACCAAGTACTATACTTATAACAGAACCATGAAACAATTTTCGACACCACATTGCCGCGCTTTCTTATTTCGCTAAGACCATGTGGTATAGTTATAGAGTAAGAGTACAGTTTCTAAGGATATAAAGAACCCGCCAAACCTCTCATGGGGCAATAATAACTAGCTGGAAAACGGATTTTCTGAGCTACTGAATATAATGATGAAATATATTTACATCCTTGATGCACATAAGAATTTTAAAAATATATTTCATGGCCTATCCCAAAATTACTCTTAAGTTGTGCTTCAGCAATGCTATATGACGGCCAGAAGCAACGACATGTAATTCAATATATCATCAATGATAGAGCAGACTGCGAGGTATCTTAGGTAAAGAAAAAGGTATATATGAAAAAATTAAATATGAAAAAGGTACACTGATTTTAATTTCTAGTTATTTTTAGGCTAGATTTAAAATAATTATTTGATGTCATTGTCAGTATAGTTACATTTCTACTCCTTTTCGAAGTACCTGCCTGCAAAAATGAATTTAGGAAGATTAGACCATATGGTGAGGAAAATGCATGAGATGTCAATCTTTTGAAACACATTGCATATTTGCAGTGCCTTACACACTACGGATAGGCTGTGACGGCGTGGGTAAATAAACTTTCAACCACATACCTACATTGTTATCAGGCCGGCTGATAAGGTAGCTCGGAAAGATGACCGCCGTTTGGAGTTGTTTTCTAACAGCTTATGTATAGTATTTGAAATAATTTAATACTTTTCTGAATTTCGCATTCATTCATTGTACAAGAAGTGTGTTATAATTAAAGAATCCAATTGTAAACTGCCTGGTGTGATATTTGTGAAAAAATGTATCAAAGAATGTTTCTGAATTTAAAGTGGTGCAGTCTGGCGTTAAAAGTTAGGTGTCTTGTTTTAAATTTTTGCACAGACTTTTTGTAAGTATACTAAATAAAAGAGATACGGTTAAAGAACCAGACGCATTTATTGTGCGGTTTTAGAGTCACAAAGCATACCCTTGTTTTCTTGTGCTGTAAAAAACACTAGTACAATAAAGGTATTCACAAATAAATAACATAAATAACTGTTTAGAGCAGACAAGGCATCATGGATGAATGAAACGTAATCATTTAGTGGCGGAGAAGGCCGTTTTCTGCATTTAAATTAGTGGCGGCGGAGACAGACATTCAAAGACAATAGCCCAAGTGTCGTTCGAGGGGGGGGATATGTGCCTTGAACCAGGTCGCGGATATCAACGCGTTCGAAACAATTAGATCCCTTCTCCCGTTGATGTCCTTGTAATCTTTCTTTATATAATCTCCTCAGAAATGGTAACGTTACGCAATCAAATGTTCCCGATCGGCATCCGTAAAATTCCTTCTACAGAAATTGAAAAGTGACCATCGCTGTTTTCCTCATTTTGACTTTTGCCGCGCTTACTTCACGGATTACGCTGCAAAGAGATCCACTTTTACTCCATTTTAAATAATAATAAAAAAACTATTGATCGGGCTATCAATCGATGGGCACCTCAATTTTTAAAAAATATTTTAAATTCTCGTCACGATAATTTAAATAACCGTGAATAAATTTATTTAATAACGTAAGTGAACGGGAAGACATGCAAAAATCTAAGATATGCAGAGTGATTAAATATCGAGAGTACGATATAAAGCACAACAACCACCCTCTCCTTTAGACTCTTTACCTAGCGTGTTCTTCCATACAGAGTTATTGACTCACACTAATAAATCCTCCCAGCATCCGGAATATTTAAGACTGGCTGCTCTCGAAGTGATCAATAATATACCTGTTGAAGGTACTCTGATTTACACTGATGGCAGCAAGAATGAAATTTGACATACAGGTAGTGGGGGTTTTTGTTAAGCACGGTCGGGGGAAGCTACGCTTAAACGAAGAAATGCTGACTACTGCTCAGTTTTCCGCTCCGAAATTATCGCCATTGATATGGCTTTGTTCTGGAACATCGATTATTCAGTGAGATATGGATTCTCTCGGACAGCTGAAGTGTTGTCCAATATCTTGATAATTGAAGAGATGTTAGTGATCGGAGGGTAATGGATATCTTTAACGAACTCGGGACCCTGTGCAATTCTTGTGTTCTTCATCTACAATGGATACTATCACATGTTTGTTTTTAAATATAACGATATGGCTGATAGTCTTGCTAAAGGAGGTACTATCATGCCTCAGGCCTATGTAGAACCCTTGACCTACCTTGAGTTATACTCAAGAAGAAAGGCCCTTGTTAACATTCCTTGGAGGCATCCACCAGCTCATTCATGGTATCGTTGTGAAGGCCCATGTGCTGCTATACGTTTTAAGGGGGATAGGAAAGACCAAATAGCTTTGGCTCGCTTATTATCCGGTCACTTAAAAACCCTAAGATTCTCTCGTGGTGATAAGAAGTTCAATATCTGCACGAAGTGCAACATGATTGAGGCCACTCCGCAACATCTACTTGACTGTGTTGCCTTGGTGTATGTGACCTGCTTAAGCGACCGGATTTCGTGTTGGAGGTGATGAAGTCGAACGACCTCATGGATCTGATCCGATTCAGATCAGAAGGATTATAAAGAAGAAGAAGAACAACAACCACCCAGAATCACAGAAATGTATGACCGAAAACGATACCCTGATAAGCTAGAGGATACACGAAGGTGCAGAAATGACTAGAGAATAACGGGTGGAAATTCTCTGTTTGGTGATATTTAACACTTTTACAGTAAGTGCGTACGTACTTGATGCATAATGCCGATATTCACAATTTTTGTGCCATGTAAATTTCAGAAATATGCATTATATGGTACATGCCTGTTCCGGTACCATTCAGCAAACAATTTTGCCCCAGCTATTCCTATACAATACTTGCACACGTACTTGCTGCGGAATGTTCCGTATTCACAATGCACGAATATGATGTATTTAAATCGCCTGATATATCTTAGTCAGATAATTTCGGATAAATTTTTCTCTACTTTAATTCATACTGTTTCATTTCATTAATACATAAATAGTTAAGAAGAAAAGGAAAGGTTCGTATTTTATGCATAAATCTTTAAATTAAGGGTGGTCGATCCCAGAAATTATCTCTAATCTGGTACATCACCTCCAAAATAAGAATGTGTGGTGGTGGCTCCAATCCTACTTGTCCAAGCATATCTAGCTGTCCATGAGTCAAGAACTCATAATAAAGATGGAATGTGACATCTTTCGTTGGTCATAGCGATCTTGGAGCATCTAGATAGAATCTAAGGTTAGCTCTTCCCCCTCGAATCGAAGGAAACCGGAGGTATGTGTGTACTACCCAAATGTTTTCGATGCATTTCACGCCATGAATCACTTCTCCGACACTTTGTGTCACTGATGAACCTAAAAAATCGCATGCATGTATCGGGTTTTACTGGTATGCAGTTGCTGACTTAGCTCCAATAATTGATTGTTGGTTACCTTCCAGAAGAAATTTTAGGGAAAACTGACACATATTCTGCGTTTCGCTAGAAACAAAATGCAGGAAATCCACCACCATGCAGCCTGCGAACAATTCTTTACACAGGCATGGCTCGTTCTACCAGATTTTGCACAATGCTGTTTAAGAGCACAGAGCGGCGATGAACACATAACCTTCTTCCTCCGATTCATGATCCTAGGCCACTATCACAAAGAGAAATTTGTCTGGAGATAAGATCTGTCCATCTTTGAGATCGTCCCCAAGGTTAATAAACTTGCCTTTTGTCTTACATATAATTACTCAATACCACGAGGAGAAGGATAGCAAAATCAATAGCATTTCCAACAGAGCAGTACTCTGCTCTCCACAGAGAAGGAGGGGCGCTTAAGGATTTAAGCCCAGTACACACTTGTTATTTATATCTGACAAATCATTAGCGGCAAAATTACGAAGGAGCTAATAGCGACTAGAAGCACAGTGAGCAGTTGGGTAGTGCACACTTACTTTCTACAGAACAAGAATATCGCTAATGACTTGTCCGTCACTTTTGTTTAGCTCTGCCCCCTCGAATCAAATGAAATCGAAGCATAACCAGAGGTATGTTTGTACTACCCAATGCTATCGATGCATTTAACGCCTCGAATCACTTCTCTAATGAACCTAACAAATCGCAGGCATGTATCGGGTTTTACTGGCATGGCAGTTGCAACTGTTCATACGCAGAGGCAAAATAAGTTGCTGGTATAGGTTTTTAGGAACATGTGAAGGTCAGATTTTACAGATTTTCTAGATTTATTCGGAATGGCCCTTGCAATTTTGGACAATGAGATATATGATGAGAGTGACGCCTGAATTGGCACATGACGCTCCAAATTTTGATTCTACACCAAACTGATGAGGTTTGGGTCTCAAAAAGTGCAACGACTCATGCTAAAAATATATTCGATTGAACTGAATCTCGAACTCAGAATTCAACATTCTGTAACGAGAGTATCAAAATCCCTAAATCATAGATGAGTCGATGGTGCTATTTTGTAAACGTTTCAAGCTGAGTGTTTTTTTCCCATTTCATTGCGAGTAGCGAGCCATATTCTTTCGAAATATACTCCGTAACCTTCTAATGTGTAATAGTACACTACGAAATGGCCTTTTAATATTTTTTCTTACAAATATTTATTGAACAATTTAGTTGAGACCTTTGCTTATTAGTGAAAACATTCTACATGAAAGGTGTAATAGAAAAAGTAATTTAATTTTTAACTGTTACGAAAGTTTATTCCTTTAAAGTAGAATCTTGCTGTCGTATATCACTTGGTTCAAGATTTCGTGATAGGTGAATTTATAGACTGAGAATGTTGAAACGTCGTCTAGTCACAATATTTCTAAAACGTCCTTGACACGCCTGTCGCAACATCTTTCGAAAGATGTCGGAGCCATAAACTACTCAAAATATATCATTTTTAGCTTCTCAATTGGTTTAATGTATTTTAAATTATATCATCTGAAGTTTCATTTCCATTGAATGCAACCATTTCCTTGTAAACACTTCGCCATAACGCATTTAAATCACCTAAAGCGTTTTAACTCATAAAGTAAATTAATAATAAACGATTCGCGCGTTTAATACTGGTGTATTGTATTTTAACAGGTGGAAGCTACTGGACAGACGTAAACAAGAAATGAGGAAATGGGATTTCCATTTGATTCCTTTATTTAATATTTTATGTATTTTACCGTATTCCAATAATGTATTTAAATAACTATAAAGCACCGTTTATACATCTTTCAAGGGACTGATGTAAAATGACGGATAAATGAAAAAAAATGAACAATAGAAATTTTTCTAAACAGCTTTATTACAAATTTAATGCTATTAATTCAAATTTATTTAAAATTATAAATTTTTAAGTTTTTTAAGATGGTACTAGTATTATACTACATAGAGAAGAAATCAATAAATAAATTTTAAAATTAAACATTTATCATAAGAAATGAAAAAATCCTGCATTTATTACATATTTTATGTACTAATTACGCATATCTTACAAGATTTATGAGTTAGCAGGGAGGCGTTTAATTTTAAAAATCTGCAACTGCCTTCTGACGTGCTGTTTGTCTGAAAGTATTAAATACATTATTAATCTAGTTAAGTTCTTTGAATGATGTTTTACTATTCTTTTGACAAAAGAAGTAAGTTTGAAGTTTCTCGATGGAGTCTTATTTGGTCTTTAAAGGAAAGTAGAACAGCATTTTCATCATCGCTTAAATTAACACCAGACAATTTGTTTTCTATAAATTCTTAAATTGTGAATAATTTCGAAGTCGTTATATCTTTTTCGCAGTTCACATACTAGAAAGGAGGAAATTTTCACATTTTAGAACGGGGAAAACGACGTATAACCGAAGCTTTGCGTCGTATAAACGAAGTAATTTATCATTACATTGAATACGAATGAATTGGGACAGTGAAGAAACGACGTATAAATGATGTAAACAAACGTATAAATAAGAAGCGTATAAGCGGTGCTTTACTGAATGTTATTTAATTAATCAATACTAAAACACATAAGACACACACATCTCATTCGGCATAGTCACCGGCAGAGTGCAGTGGGGAACGAGCCAATGTGCCACCCCACTAACTTGCTAAGAATTCGGCACCTTCTTCCGAAGATGATATCAATACAAATGCAACCTATGGAATTTGTAAAATCACGTTTTTCAATTCGCCCTCTAGGGCAGTGGGGACGAACCTATCCCGCAGGTCAGACACTGACCCGCGAAGGCTTTTGAAATGGCACACGCGTTGATTTTTAAAAACTTATTTTTTGTATCAGAACAGAGTTTATTTTTTGTATCAGAACAGAGTTTATTTTTTGAATCAGAACAGAGTTTATTTTTTGTATCAAAACAGAGTTTTTTTTTGTATCAGAACAGAGTTTATTTTTTGTATCAGTTTGAGAGAACGGAACAGTGACAGCTCGTGTTATGTAATCTTGGGGTGCTGTAACTTTTAATACTTCACTGCCCGTGATGCATATTTGTACCATTTACATGTTGTGTCTTTTTTCATTAACCTTGAGAAGTTTTATATTTAATGAATACACTTGTAACGTTTTTTCTCTTCTAATAGATAAGTATTTTAGCAAATTAATTTTAATAAACAGAATTTAAACTCGAAATATGTTTTACTCGGAATTTGTTAAACTGAAATTTTGAAAACAATTCTATCGTGGAAAACTTCTCAACTTTCCATTTCTCGCGTAAAATTTTTCATCACCATTTATAACTGAAATTTATTGAAACAATCCTTCGGATTGCAAGAAGTTTCATTCAAATTTAATTACTATAAAAGAAACTTTTTCAATTAATTTTTTGTTTATCATTTATTTTCCTTCAGTTTCTTAGTTATTTTCAAAGTTTAGCGCGCGAAAATATTTTCCTCTTTGGTAAAATGTTTGAAATTCTGTCTCTAGCTCAACTGTTGCTGCAGAACTCGACAGTTCAGAACTCGACAGACATAAAAACGTAGTAGGGAAAGGAAGGGAAAACATGCGCTCTGTAACCACACATGCGCGCAGGCGGAATTCGGTGCTGGAACGATCCTCAGTTCTCCCATACTTTAAGTTACTTTCTCCTTTGCGCATCATCTTCGGGTAGTGAAAAATTAAGATAGGAAACTTAGTTTTCTGCCTCAGTTTTTCTTGCGGATTATTTGAAGATCGAAATCGTTTATTGCAAAACTGCGTTAGATTGTTGATAGATTTAAATATTAAATGCGAAATAAAATAAATTTACACAATGGAAAATGTTGTGGGTGCTGCAGTACCGTAGTCCCTATATACGAGCCGCCAATGGAACAGACAATTGAAAATATCAAAAAATTAAAGTGTAAGTATCTTATGCCGAATTCATAAAAAAATATTTCCAAGTGGTCCTGGATAACTGATTTTCTATTGGATCACTCAGTGCACCTGTGTATGAGTCATGACAATCGGTCATAAACTTCACTTGCAAAAGTAAAAGTTATTTATTTATTTACAACTCGCCCCGGCACTGCCTACCCAAGAGGGTGTAAGATCTTCCACAGGCCGTATGGGAAAAATAAAACAAAAGAAATGAACTACATTAAAAAAGAATTTACAAAGAACCCCAAGGGGTGATCAGAACAATTTAAAAATCATCGTTTAGAACAATAAATCCAAAAAAATAAAGAGCAAAAACACAAAGCACTAAATGATTAAGAGCAAAAACACAAAAGGCTTAACATTAAAAACACAAAACACAAAAAAATTTTAGAGCAAAAACACAAAAAGCTTAACATTAAAAACAGAAAATACAAAACGATTAAGAGCAAAGATACAAAACGCAAAGAGCAAAAACACAAAAAGCTTAACATTAAAAACAGAAAACACAAAACGATTAAGAGCAAAGACACAAAACGCAAAGAGCAAAAACACAAAAAGCTTAACATTAAAAACACAAAAAGCTTAACATTAAAAACACAAAAATCTTAACATTAAAAACACAAAACGCAAAAACCCAAAGAGCAAAAAGGAAATGTGAATTTTTGAGGAACTTTTAGTGGCACCCTTTTTACCGCACCCCTTTCCCTTTCCAAGTGTCGCCACTGATTTAGTGACCCACGGACTAATATTAAATAAATTTTGGACAAAATTTGACCCACTCCTCAAAGGTTCGCCATCACTGCTCTAGGGATAGAAAACCAGATTAGCTTAGAGGGACAATACACAGACGGACTTCGCCCTTAATTCCTTAAACAAGTCCTTCGAGTGAAGTAAAGTGTAGCAGAGCTTCTGCCTGCATGTTAGTGTTTATTTGTGAAATTGAGTTAAAAAATCTCTTAGTACATTAGTGTTATCATTGAGACTACTTGTATTAGTGTGCGGTTTCGAACATTTTATTTATAGCTTGTTGGATTAATAATTTTGTTTCCACATGTTGGATAGGTGGCGCCAGAAAGTGTTTAATTGTATTTTTTATGTGATTATTTAAATCGTTTATTGTATAATGAACTTGAGATTCTTTTATTTAAAATTTTAGGCTGAAATTTAATTCTTGTTTAGTGAATTTTTGATTACTTTTGGCTGTAAATTTGCTATATACAGGCTATATATCCGAAAATATCTGGCAAAAATGAAAGGGTAGGTCAGGTATACGATAGTTTAGTTTAGTTATATTAACGTCCCGTTTTGAAGCAACACGAGGGCTATTTTGGGACGGACTTCGTAATGATGACGAGGACGACACCTGAACTGGCACCCCCTCTCCAAACTTCTATGCCACATCAACGGGAGAACATTTTACCACTACGTATGATTTAGCGTGCAACAGTCCCCATACACTACGGAACTTCACTGGAATTGGGTTTCGAGCCTGGAATCCTCCGGCCCCAAAGCCAAGACCTTACCACTAGGCCACCGCGGCCTCCAGCATTGATAAGCATCCCAAATCAAATAGGAACATGGATGCACAAATGCCATCTGGAAGCGGCAGATGGCATTTAAAATTATACAGCGCTGGCCACAATTGCCGAAACTTTTTGAAACTTGCACATTTTTCAAATATCTCCTCGAACTTCGACCATATAAAAAATAGGTTTTAACTCACAATTTACATTGAAGATTCGGTCAGGAGGGTATTTTGGGGACCGACTAGAAATTGATGAAGTCGAAAAGGGATTTTGGTTCACCCCATTTCGCAGAAAGCTGATAATGGTTTGCAACTTTCGTCAATTATTTTGCGTGCTGTGTGCAATATTTATATGCATTTTCATAAAAATAGCTGGAATATTCGGGAAGGTATAAAGGTTTCTTTAAAAACTCCCAAATTATTTTGCATGATTTTTGCTTATAACTTGCAGCGTTTACAATCAAATTGTATGAAACTTACAGAATGTGTGACATTGAATGAATAAATTGTCTTAAAATTTGAAGTAAATACTTTCAATATTAGAGAAGGTATGGGCATTTGTAGTAAATAAATTTGTACTGCGCATGAGCGAAAGGTAGCGTAATTTTTTTTCACAACTTCAGAGCCAGATATATAGGCAACTTATATAAAAATTTCAGTTCAATATCTTCAAGATTCAGAAAGATATCGGCATTTTGGCCAGCGCTGTTTTATTTTAAATGTCATCTACCGCCTCTAGATGGCGTTTGCGATCCATGTTCCTGCGTGATTTTGGATGCTTATTGTATACCTAACCTTCCCTCTTATTTTTGCCAGATATTTTTGGAGTACCCTGTATGTGTGGAATATATATAACAACATTGCCTATTTTAAGCCAGTTCTTATGGTTTCACTTTTGGGCCTTTTCTTGTAATCTGGTCTTGTCTTTAATTTGGTCTGGTTTGTCTTTTAATCATACTGTTGTTAGTTTAATAATTACTGATCGATTCCGCTGAAGTCGAATCGCATATAATAAATGTTTGTTTTAATTCATTTTCATTAATTGTTTCATTGAAAACAAAATAGAAATCACTTAAAAATGGCTAAAATTAAATGAAAAACCAAAAAACGATGAAAAACATTATGTATGTGTGAAGAAAAAATATTGATACTTGTGACCAATGAGATTAACCAATGACCTTAACAACTTAACCCTACTGCTTATATAAAAAATTATCATATCGACAAAGTTCATATACAGACCTTATGGCCTAAAAATGACACAGCAAAAAATATTATTTCGTAAAGATATCTTGAAAATTATACAAATTTTCAAATAAGCCTCAACCACTTCATCAAAAATCAGTACGGACATTCTGTCATAAAAGCCATTGGATACACAAAGCCGTAGAACTATTGATCCACGTGACGCAACCTAAAAGTGTCAAAAGTCTCGCTCTGGAATAATAAAACGCCTCTCATGTTGACAACAACCAACTTCTCCAAGTCGACCAGTGTAAGAGGGTGCATTCTTGAATCTTGACATCTTGTCGATATATCGGTGAAGAAGCAATGAAGTTGTCCCTTCAGTTAAAGAATGCAGTGTCATCGTGACTTGGATGGCACTTAAGAGTCGATTAAGTGGATATTGGGCACTTAATGCTCCCCCATCTTGTATTGGGTCATCGACATTTGCATAAGTTGCTTGTTTTGGCGTCTTATTATCGATCTTTTGTAATTACTGACGAAGGCGAAAGACATTGAAGTTTTCAGTATTTAAAGCAAAAGTTTCAACATTCGTATGGATTTTTAACCCCTTAAGAGTTTCATTTTCTTTGCTGTCTAATAAGATGGTCCCATCTGTTTTGGAAAGGGGCCGTCGTTTTCATTAATCTAAGAAAGCGTAGAATACTTGAGATGTTTATGGATTCTAGTAATTTTTGCTTACAATTATAAAGTTAATTAGTAATTAAATTTTAGTTTACAAGACTAAAAATGCGATAATTCGGTGCGCATACGACGTACGGGCAGGACCGTTAAGGGAACAAATTAAGGAAGTTAAACGAATGAATTTTAGTTTGCGTCTAAATACAAATTGTTTTAAGTGGCTGGAGTAATTCAAATTTGAGTATTAAAAAGCTTATTATGGATACAACTTGATTACTTTTGAAAAGTGTTTCTTATTATTCGAAACTCGTTTACTTTTTGTACCGCAGTTGCCTGTTGGTAAGGTTCATCTGCTTCAAGGATGGATGATTCCAGGGTTTTGGTGTTAAAGCCCACATCCTATCAAATTTTATACCTCTAGCTCATTGCGGTTTCAAGTTGTCGTGGTCACAGCCTGATAGTTAGGCGTAATTCCAAAAATGTTTCTTTCGGACTCTATCTGTTGAAAATTCTTCTTTTGTTCCCCAGTTTCCAAACCTTTTCAAGGATTGTTCTTCACAGACTGTTAACTCTGGAATTTCAGAGTGTGTAACTGTTCAATATGTCTTTTTCTATGCTTATTTACTCATACTTTATTTTTACAATTATTTATATATATATATATATATATATTCATATTTGGTCTTTCTTATCCCATCTTTTAATTTCCTATTCAAATATGATTTTATATTCTATATAAATTTCAGTTTAATTTTAGTTGTCAGTCTTAGTTTACGTTTTTATTGTTTTATTTTGTTATAATTTTTCTGAATGTTCACTTGAATGCTTTATGTTCTTGATTTATATGTTATGACATTGCGTGAATATTCCCTGCCGGCTTTAATGCGCTCTACGCCATTTTGGGTAGGTATGTGAAGTCGGTGAGGCTTAAATAAATAAAAATGACCTAAGTCTATATATATAGCTCTTGGCATTATTGTTATTATTGTTATGACATGGAATTGGTAAGCAATTAGCTATTTTCTCGTTCTTTTCTTGAAATATTTTGGAGATTTACTCCTATACTTTTGCTTTTTTTACCAACAATTGGCTTTCGCAGAAGGTTAGACGCCTATAAAATTGAATTTAATGCGACATAATCGGTTCCTAAGATCGATTGGCATTTGATTGTTGGAATTCCAATTTTGGCTTGTCTTTTTCATAGTAATAGTTTATAATCTAATTATCTTTATGTATTTCATTGTATGATTATTAATTAGATAACATTATATTTATATTTAATTTTAATTACTAGTTTAATAGGTACATATACTGAAAATGTTATTTGAGTTTTAATTGTTTGTAAAATATTTAACTATATATATATATAATATTTTTTCAGATTTATTACATAGATGACGCCAGGATCTTTCAAGAGAAAATTTCCTTTTTAATAGACATTTTTAACTATTTTCTAATATTTTCTAGATAACTAAATGTATTACAATTTTTAATATAGTTTTGAGAATTTTAATATAGGTATCTTACTAATTCATGATATCAAACATTAATTATATTATTTATTCAATTATGCTGATTCATGGTAAGATTTTTGGTTGTGGCAACATGTTGATGTCAATATGCATGGCGGGCTATATTGAAAGAGATGAATTCTAGTAAGTTTAAGAGGAGACACAGATTAGTTTATGATTAATGTATAGTATGGGTATCTTATTGAATTATATATTTACTGTCTTTAGTGCAATATCTTAGTGAAATATAATAATATTTACATATTTTATCCTGAATATTAGTCGTTTCTATATAGTCATGCTTTATAGTTAGGGTTAGTATAAGACTTTTCTTTCTAAATTCTTTCATTTTAGGGTAAATTACCCTGTTTGTTTTTTCAACAACAATAGTAACAGGGATGGTTCGTACAGCAAAATTAATTTAACCTGGCTAAAGCTTGTCCACAGCCAAGCTGCTATTTTAATTGTTGAAAACTCCATTTACTTGGATTGCCTATTTCATTATTTTTAATAACAACAGTGTTCTTTCACTTGTTGAAATATAATGCTTAAACTTGATTTTTGTTTATGGTATCTTTAGCAATTTCAATTTATTAGATTTTATTTAAAATTGATGTATTGTTCAAATAATGACTTTTTGATATAAGATTTCATTCTTGTTTACTTTATTTCTGTATGATTATATACTAGTTATATTTGGATTTATATTATATATATATATATATATATATATATATATATATATATATATATAAACCGTAGAGATTCATCGCAATCTCCAGTTCGAATTTTTCAATTTATGTACAATCCAATAACTGTACTTTCTCTTTGTATACGTGAAAGTAAAAAGTGATGACACCTTTGGAAGACAAATAGTTAAGTAGCTTATCACTCTAACAAAATGAAAAACAATGATATTTTTTCTACTCCAGGCTAAGGGAGCAAATAATCTCCATCAGCAAACGTGGAAAGAAGCTGAATGTTTCATGTCAAATGAGAAAGGCCAATTCGTCTTTGTTATTTCCCCCATTAGAGGGTCATCATCAAAAGACATTGCGAATCGCCTTGGGCTTTTTTCTATTAGGATCTTTATCGTCTTTCCAAAGATCGCTTTCCTATTCCTTAAGCACTCTAACAATAGAAAGTGACACAATCCAGAGTTCTTTATCATCTAATGGTTTTGTTAATGTCATTTTCTGAAGTCTCTGCAAGTGGCACTGGAAGAAAAGAAAGCATCCACTCATTGTATGCTCCATTAATCACTTACACAGTTTTTGTAAGTGATTAATGGGGAACAACTGCACTGTGAACGTACGATAAAATTTAAGATATCTGTATGGTTAAATATAAACAAAAAAAAGCTAAAAATAATCTCATACATACTAGTTTTCGTCTGCTAGATATTGTTTCTTTTATCTTCTTTCCACTTTCGAATGTCGTTGTATTTCAATGAAACTCCATGTTTTACATCTCTCTGAGTTCGAAAAAACGATTTTTGGAATTATGTCTGTCTTTAAACATGATAACAATAAAACGCATTAAAATGAGACAGATGAAACTCGGTTCGTGGGTTTTACACCAAAATTACAGATTTCTTTGAAATTTCAGATGATATCCGTCTACGGGAATTCTGTCTGTCTATACGTCCATGTGCACATGGATACGACTTAAAAACGAAAGAAGGGTTTGAATGTCAGAATTGTAAGTCTATAGAACATTTTGGACCAAATCCGTCAAAGAGTTGATCACCTGTTGGTCTATTCACGTATGTGAACATGTTAAATCAGAAATCCAATTGCTTAAAATAATCGTTCCGTGAACAGTAGACCTCACGTAAAAAAGACCTAATATATGCCCTTAATCACAGCAGTCTTTAAAAGTTTAGCCATTTTTTTCACATGTGAATTATTTACACAAATCTCTGCTTTTACCAGTATTCGCAAAATTACAATTAAGTGGTTGCTTTTATCAGTATTAGCACAATTATAATTAAAAGTTTGCTTTTATCAATATTAACAAAATTACAATTAACTGTCTTGTCTTTTCAAAAATTATTCAAATGTTTTAATGGTTTCAAACTTTCCATTGACTCGGTAAAACATTGAAACCATTTAAACGGCCACCATTTTGAAATGAAATAAAAACAATAAATATTCTTACATATGCGTCGCTTTTTAAGATCTCACAGAACTTCCATGCCAAATTCGAAGAAAATCGAGCTACACGTTTGGCCGTGATCCGGTAACAAACAAATTTACAAACAGACGAAATGCTGAACTGTCGAGTTTAAAAAGAGACCTCGTTTTGCTCGGTGAATAAATGATATTTGATACGTGGTCTTGTCTCCGAAATTATAGATCTGTGAAAAATTTTAGTTCCAATAGAACGAAAGGAAAATGTCCAAAATGCAAACTTGATATTCTTCATTAATTTAGGAAGCGCAAAACGCGCCATACTAGGGGGTGTTGAAACGTTTCTAAACTATCTCTGTTGTCTAGAAACTACTTTATTTATCTACGCCGGCACACTTTATCTACAATGCAGCCTCCTTGTATGGCAAATAACATTTCCGATGTTCTTACCATTTCTAGAATGTGTCCCAGAAGCTCACTTCTCGAAGTGTTTCAAGCACCTTCTAAGATTCGAGTTGGATCTCCGCAATGGATCTCTCCTCTTTCATTGATGTTCTTCCACTCTTAAAGCGCGTGTGCCACTCAAAGCAGCTTGCGCATCTCATGACAGCACTACTGTAAATTTGCTGCGTCATGTGAAACGTATATGGGGCAGAGTGCCGAGTTGAACACAAAATTTCCCGTTCGCTCTTTTTTCATCTTTGAATCGCAAAAGTTGTAACACATATGGTCACAAAAGCATGAACTGCGCAGCAGTACGATGTCTCTTGGCACACTGACTTAAGAATGTCGATGCTCCCTGTGACTGTTTATGGGGATTTGCACATATTACAATCTGTTGGAGTATTGCAGAACAAGTTTCGAAACCTTTACATACCATCTGATATTGTATTTGTATGCGACAAATTTGGAAAGTGATCACGACCGCTGCTTTTATTAACTATACAATAGAGCCACACAGAACCAGAGAGAAAGAATTAACAATTTTCATTACTATCTTTTGAGGTAGGTATTACATTGCAAGTGAACTTTTTGACAAGTTTTGCTATCAAGTACAGGACATTTGTAACAATTTGAACGACTCTGATTTTAAAATAAAATGTGTTTTCTATTCCAGAACGATTCCTTGCTCAGTTTAGCGATAGCTTCCTTAAATATATTTGATATATTTAATATACCAAATATATATTTGATTCCAACATTACGGTAACTGTCCAGTGTAGGTTTGATTAACAAAAAACTCAATTGAAATGCAATCTTATGCAAAGTTTGATGTTCATGGTCGCAGTTACCATACCACTACGTATAGCTAGCTACGTAGTAGTATAGATTTGCGCTGATCACTCTTCTATTTCTATCAAAGTCGATGGATTACACGATGCGAAAATTTTAATTGAATTCGAAGAATCCGGTTTGTCCTAGAACAAATAACATAAAAATACCACATTAATTTCCCCTGGGGCTTCGTATAATATAATCTGTTGGAATATGAGAGTACGTGGATGAAAAGCCGCCGGATAAGTCAGAGGGTTCTCGTTTCCCTTGGGCGCATACCAATCATGATGTTATCATCGCCGATGACGATTAATACCTCCCATGAGAGGATTTCGTGGGTGGGCCAGTGATGGTTGATTTTGTTACTGACCATAGAACCAGACTAGCCGTTGCAGGCAGCTGGCTCCTTTCAAATTGCGCATGCTCAAGGACTTGGAAGAATCCTGCCTTCGTCATTGCAAGTGTGTACCGGGCAAATTTTTTTTAACTTAAAAGAACATCAGCGGCTTCGCTTTTAGCAAAGCGGGTCCCTCGTATCTTCGCTTTTTTATTGAGAAACTAAACACACAAAATTGCTAGTATAATGATAATGTTTTAGTTCTCATAATAACTTCATCTCGATTTAATAGAGGGTGCCTGAGCATGCGCAATTTGGCAAGAGCCAACAACCGCTTTTCAGAACCAGAGTTCCTATGCAAGATAGACGGTCATGCAGGCACACAGGACAACCATGTGCTATAGCAGGGTGATTTCTTTATGAATTACTTGCCGACTTCGGAGACCAGCTGGTTCGTCCATTATTTTGATAGTATTAATTTATTTATGACAAGAAGCTTTGAAATTTGAAGCTTATTTGATGCATTCGCCTTGGTTTAGGAATTAGATGATAGCTCCAGAAAAGACAGATAGCAGTTGTCATCGCGGTAAACATTTTATATTTCGAAAAAGAAAAAAGTGTTTTGCAAGTTTTCTGCAAGCATCTATTAACCTGTACAACTTATCTAAACTGGTGCATAAATCAAATTTTAGCATACAACGTACATTTCTGGAAGACGAGTTATCTCTTCCGTAGCATATATAGCAAGACTTCGATTAACCGTCATCATCCGGTGGAGGGCTGTAACGGATAACCGAATAGATGGACAACAGAAATCTCTTAAAGCATCGGTCGGAATCTCTTAAAACCTGTCGGTTGGTTGTGTATGCGTGAAACTTTATTGAAAAAACCAGAGAAAAAATATTTTATATATAAGGATACAAAAAAGAGAACATTTAGAACAAAAGAATATAATATTTAGTAATTTAACTGTTAGTTCAAGTCTTTATGTTGTTGAATTTGAGAGGGTGGTGCCTTATGTATGGGAGAAGAGAGAAGATGAGTACCTAGGGTTAATTGAGTCTGTGGCTAGTTGTTGTCACCATCTTTCGGAAAAAAGAGTGCTTCGTTTTCCGCGATGAAGTGGATGAGTTTTCAGATTTTTGCCATAGAATTGTTGTTGTTCATAACTCTTTTCCAACAAAGTGGTTCTAGGTCAGCTGGTTATAAACAGGCAGCTTGTAGAAAAGTGTAAGGGTTTTTTTAAAAAAATTTTCTTTTAGCATTAATCCAGAATTCTGTGAATGTATTCTGGCAACTATATATATATTCGTATTATTAATGTTCTTCAACAATAAAGAATATTGTTACGAATTCTGTATAAAATTAATTTTGAAAAAATATTAAAACGAAAGGAACAAATTGTATGGAAATGAGATTTTTGTCACTGAAATGCTAATTTTTAAAAAAATTTAATAAGGTGTAAAAATAGTTTCGTGAGATAATGTTTTCCAAAGATATCGCGGAAAAACGCCTTTCTTAACTTTTAATTAACTGAAATTGTAAGTAACTTTTGGACTTTGAAAAGTTAAGGTGAACTTTCGCTTGCCTTAAATAAAAAGTGTGCAAAGTCTGGTTGAAATCAGTCCAGTGGTTTAGGAGGACTTGTGGAGCATACATACAAACACAATAACTTTTATTTAAATTAAGATAATTATTACATCATTACAAGATTAAGATTGCTGGCATATACTATGAGCCATAAAAAAGGTTTTAGTGAAGATATCGTCACAATCAAATAAATATTTAATTTTATTTAAGTAAATAGTTAATTTTAATTAATCAAACAGTTAATTTTAATAGTTAATTTGATAATTAGTTAATTTAACAGATTACTTTAATTTCATATTTAACTAAACATGGCTGCACCAAGATTTGTTTAATAAATTTAATATAAAATACCCAAAAAAGATAGATATATAAGAGTTCCCTTTATCCTTTTTTTTGTTGAAAAATATCTCATTAACTTTAAAATTGTTTTGGGGTTTTTCTTCCTGAGTATTTTCTTTTAACTGTCTATGGAGATTTAAATTTCCTGTTCAAAATGGCTGTATTGATATCCTATGCTTTAAACACATGTGTTAAATTTGGAACTCACAATGTTTAATAATTTTTATTCTTTTATGTGTTAAGAATTTAGTGACTATTATCTCTGTAACCAGGGAGTTCTCTAAATGATCCCATTCTAGTAATGTTTAAATGTTTCAAGTCATATGATTTTACCATATGGCAAACTAATGTTCGCACAATTATATGATAACCTAGATTAAATAAACTAATCTAGAGTTGTTCTTCATTCGTGTCAAGTGCCAATTTCTTGCTACTGTTTCAGATAGGCTGGCTTAATGTTATCTAGGGGATATTTGCGCTGCTGGGATGTTTATTTCTTTATGATTCCTACGTGTTGAATGATTATGAGTTGGAATATAAAAAAATTGAACAATTTATTGACCAATAAATCTAGCAAAACCTTTAGGAATGAAAAATGGAATGATAAAACCTTGATATATTAAAAAATTAAATGCCATGAAAACAGAATCATAACGTAAATATTGCAATGTGTAGAAAACAATAAAGTCATTGGCTAAGTCTTGTATTGATCAATGTGTATTAGTTCATTACTTTTGTAACATTAGCGTAAAGGAATCTACCTTTGCCTTCAAGCTTGCCGAAAATGAATTTTTTAACAAAGAAAAAATTTGGCATTTAAAGATTTGATGAAACAATGAAATTGGCTTCAATTTATCGGTTTGGCTTTCTTCACAACAATGAAGAGTGTTATTGAAAATCACATATAAAATTATTTTTTAAACAATTTTTTAAATTTTGGATAAATATTGTAGTACAACGAAATTAGTATCCTTGAAAATAAGGTAATAATCAGACATTCATTAAGAAATAAAAATAAATCAAAGCAAATTATCCTTGGAAAAGACTTTAAAACTTCTTCGATTAACAACAGAAAGTAAGCCGCTGAATTGTTTTCCGCAAAATAAACCTTGAAGCTAATGTATCCTTGGAGAGGAAAAATTTTAATTAATTACCATAAATAGATAGTTTCCTTTTTCTCACAAAAAATAATATTACCGTATCATTAAACCAAGAGATAAAGGCTTCCATGACCTCCTTTCGTTTCAAACCCAAAAATACTGAAATGTGAAAGAACAATTTCGGGCTTAGTGGGTTGATGGTTCTTGGGCCATTTTCTTCCCTCAATTCACTGATTTCCAATATCCTTTGTCATCCCATAATATTAAATTCAGCTTCCCTCTTTTTTCGCTAGACGCCTGTTAAAAGGAAACTATTGAAGGAAAGTCCATCCGCTTTTTCTGATGGAAAAGAATTTAGAAACAGTATGCATTACTTGCGGAAGAGAAATGATAAGCATAAATGAACTTCCTAAAAGCTAAAGGTAATATAAAGGTTATTTTTTATACGAAACCCAGGAAACTGAATATTTCAGACGTAAGAATAAAAATTATTCAGAGAATTTTACTTTTGTATGGGAAAGAAGGAAGTCCATTATCAATTATTATGTATTCAGAAAACCATTTTTCATATTATTTTAATATAGATAAAAGTTCCCTAATGTGCAAAAGCAAAGCTCTGAGAGAATAAGTGTTTTGAAATAATAAAAAAATATTTTAAAGTATCCCGATTACTTTATGGCTTCTGTTCCAATATCTATATAATAAATATATATAAGAAAAACTGAATTTTGTAAATGATTTAAACGCAAAAGAAATTAAAACTATTGAACAGATCTTCTTCCGAATTTTGCTCATGAGTACTGTGAAGCAAAAGTGAGGATTTAGTAAAGGTTTCTTGATAATTAATTAAATAATTACATTTTTATTAATTAAATATTGCGTTTCCCTATTTAGAGAAAATTATTTTATCTTTAGCGTTGTCTTTCCCATTGAATGATTATAGTTAATATTATAGTTATTTCAAATCATTTCATTACTTTCCTCTGAGTTGGCACTCGTAGCGTGTGTCGTTTTCATTTGTATCATTTTTTTAAAGTTAGCAATAGCATAAGAAAAAATTTTGCTTATATCGCGACGCTTTGAAAAACCCTTTGATACATTCCATAATTTTTTTCAGATACTATACCAGACTTAAAAATTAGTTGATGCAACTGATATTCTCATTATAATTAAAAATAAAGTTGCAGGCCATGAGATAATTTTGTGTGTTATAACATAACTAGAAATTCACCCGCCATGGTATGACGGGTGCAAATTGACTCTTCATTCGAGAGATTTCCCGTCAAATTTGGCGTGTTTAAATAGATATATATATACGAGAGAAATGTTTAACATTGATTGAAAACAAATAAAATAAACATATGCTTTATGACGGGAAATGTTTTTTTTTATTTACATATTTCTTTATGCAAAAAATCTCTTGGTAAATAACATTCCGTGTGAAGTATATTTCGTTGTTTAACAATTTTATTAAAATTCACTAACCATGAAATTCTCAGCTTGTCAAACGTAAGTTAAAATGTCAAAGGAATTCTTTTTGGAAATTCTAATCAAAACAAAGCACTTCTCTGCTTGTCAAACGTTGCCAAAAAATATTATCAAATTTTATCATTACGACTGCAATAAATAATAAAATGCATCGTGGCGTCCAAACTATATTATGCGCATGTTATACCACTGATGTGATTTATTACTTTCTATTAGAAAACGGAAATTAATTTGAAATATATGATTAATATAATTTAAAATTTCTCGGGAACTATTCATCATAACGAGATAAATTTTATATCAATGGATAGAAAATTGTATTTCACTATTATAGAGCCATTAAATTTGAAATTAGAACGAAAATTACCCTTTTCAAATTTAAAATTACTGAAATTTAGGTTCTCTAACAATGAAATAATGCTGTTTAACGTCTCGCAGTGCTATGGCGCGAGTTTTATTGTTGGTGATGTCAGAGTGTTACAGAGAGACAAATCTTGGCTATTATATTAGTAATGTAAAATAAAAAAAGTCCTTCCAATATTATTAATTTGAGTCTCCATTATTGATAAAACCTTCTTTGTTTAGACGGATGGTAGGTTGGGGGAAGGATATGTCAGAAGGAGGCACGCGAAATTATAAAGATTAATTAAGGAGTACGCGACAGAGTCAAGGTTGGGAATCCCTGCTTTAGAGCACTATGATTTAAATATTGTATTTTATTTTAGATGGACATATATATGGTATTTAGTATGCCGCAGTATAGCCACAGAAAGGCTCTTGCGCTAATATACCAACATCAAACTATTTATAAAATATTTTGTGATCTATTTTTATTAAAGCAGTTTTTTTTAAATATTTTTTGTTTAATTTTGTGCGTGGACGAGAATCTTCATTTCCTAATCTAGGAAAGTTGTGTGCATAATTAATTTGCGAATTATTTCCGATTTTTTCTTGAAAGCGTAAATTATAAAACCATATATATGTGACCAAAAATATCTTTCTATTTAAGAAACTATTTAAATTTAAATGCATCTTCGCATTTACCCCTATCAGAGTCACTTGTCAGAATGGAATTTGAAACCGAAAATTATTTCTTTACAATGCTTAATATTAACAGCTCATGGCGCCATCTTTCGATACTGGATGGAAAGATTAACTCTTTACAAGTGTTTCTTTTACTTATTTAAAAACGTCTGATGTCTGTAAATCACACAACTAAACGTCCATTAACCTTTGTGAAATCTTTTACGATATTCGTTCTTTATGCCGTTTTAGATATTAAGCAATTTTAAGTTGTGGATGGAAAAAAGGAAACCTTAAGAAATTAATTGGATGAATAAGATAAAGTTTCGTTTGTACATGTATTACATATATTCACACTTATAACAGCTTTTTTTATATAAAAAGAGCATTTTTTAATATTATCCATCTGACCACCACATAAAACTGATAAAAATAATGATTAATAATTTTGATGAATAAAAGCACAGATAATACTGAAAACCACCAAATATAATTAACTAATATAAACAACATTAAACACAAATCTTCCTCACGGAGTGAACTTAAATGAAATACATATTTACACATCAATACATTTTAAAATCATTGTTCAAGCAAATATTTTCAAAACAGCAAAAATGTTAATATTTACATTAATTTCATCAATTCTCATGAACCACATTACTTTTTCATCTCTGTGATTTAATTTTTAAAGAAGATCGATTTTCTACTAATTGCACAAATTTGCAAATATCTTTAGCTAATAGTTGAGGTTCCTCTATGGCTGAAAAATTTCCCCCTCTAGACATAACAGTATGAGATACCAGATCATATATCATACCATACTTTCTATCATATATTTCGGAAGCATGAATATTTCATCAGGGAAAAAAGCTACTCCACAAGGTACAATCAAAGGTATCCCACTGTAAAAAGAAGGTTATATAATATGTTTTTATTTCTTTATTCTTTACAATACTTAAAAAGCATTGAACTTTTGATTTTTTTTATTCATTTAGTTATTTTTTGGACTTTATTCTTTATTATTTTCGTATTCAGGAAGTTATATAATTAAAATAATTTTCTAGAATTGCTGATATTTTTTTATCGCAAAGCGAATTGAATTCAGATGGGTAAAATAATGGTAGAATTGGTGTATGCTGACAAGGATGAAAACTTGAGCCATTCAGTCTTCAACACTAATCATTAAAAGTAAGAAAATTTATTTAAAAAAACTTTCTATTGTTAATCCCCCCCCCAAAAAAAAAAAATTATCTTTTTATCAAAAATCTGGAGGTGAAAGCAGACATCATAAAAGAGTATGGTACAGATATAAATAATAGTGTAAGCAAACTACAATTTTAATAGCATTTTTAATATATTTTAATTTTTAATGAATGCTTATAAATTTTCCATTCTGATGATACTTATTCTGGGTTAATTTCCTTATCATACTGTTTTCAGCGTCTGATGATTTTGCAGTTTTCGATTTGCCCTCCAGATTTGACATACAGGGTTCGCACTTAAATATGGACCATCCTCTCTTAACTTCAGAAGGACTGTAGCTATAGTCATGAAAGTAGTGTCTAGGTATAATAAAATGTCGACGTAAATAATAAATAAATGTCTAAATAATGAGACCATTTGAAACGCCACCTATTGGCAAACTTCGAAGTTAGCGTTTCTATCTAGAAAACGGTATATAATAGCGGGAAAATATCAATCATAAAGGTTTAAAGCTTCATCGATTTAGTTCAAAAAGACACCTTGTGCATATTAATACGAGTAACAGAACGCTTAAAATGCACATTTGTTTGTTCTCGATTTCCGAAACTGTGACGTCTCAAAACAGGTTAAAAAGAGAAAAAAAAATTAGTTATCACAAGATATATCTTTATTTTCGGTGTCCAAAATACTCTCCGTCATCTATAATACAGATATGAGCCATTGTTTGAATTTCACTTTGCACACGTTTTAGCATACAGTTGAGTGCGTTAGCACAAGCAGCAGTAATACGTCATCGAAAGTCCTGCAATGTTGGCGGAAAGGTCACATACACCTGCTGTTTGAGTTATTCCCACAGGAAAAAGTATAATGGGGTCATTTTTTAAACTACAAATAACATTTTCTCCTTTTGTCCATTCTTGTAACATCATAACAGATGTTTTACTATACCTAGACACTTTTTTCATGACTATAACTGCCGTCCTTCTGAAGTTAAAAGGGGCTGGCCCTTATTTAAGTGGGAAGTTATATATCTATTTACATCACATATTTCATAATTCTATATTTTAGTGATCTTGCAATCAGTTTTTTTTCAAATTCACTACTTAATAGAGCCTTTCAGGTGCAATTCAAATTAAATTAAAATTGACAGATTAATTGATAATTAAGTTCTGAAAATACTATAGTTGTATTATCGGATCACAAATGTACGGATTTTCAGATCGATTGAAAAATCGATTACAAAATGCCATCTTTTTAAATATGAAGGATGTCTGGATAAATAAAAATGTGTAAAAAAGTATTCCTTATAACATTTTATTTAAAAGACTAAGTTTATTCATTGCATCACTAAAAAACGCACTTTTAATTAGCTAAAGCGTCTTAAGCAACAATTTCTCATCTATTCATTTCATTATCTGATTTTATAAAGCTAAATATGATGTAAATAGATATATAAAATTGTGTTTACATATGACCATACATTCCATTCTTATGTATTTCTGTCGCGTTGTCCACAAGCATAGCTTCGGGAGTCATAAATGTCCAGTTTTCAGAAAGAGAGCATCACACGATAACAATTTCAAAACAGGCTCGAAAAATCAGAAATTCTGAAGGTAACGTCTAGTAACGTGGTATACTTGTTGAATATGTATTCTGTCTACCCGGTACTTTTCTCATATAAATAAGTGGTGATCAAGCGAAAAAAATATATTTTGAAGTCAATATTCTTAAATCAACGTTAATTAACAAAGTAAGTTTTAACAAATTTTGCCAAGAATTTCTTTCTCTTTTTTAAATCAACACCAAATATACTGAAACCAAAAATTTGTTCTTTAGATTAATACAAGATCGCAAATTTTTTTTTATTTTCACGTGTTCATTCTGTTCTCTTTATTAATAAATAAAAACTGAAGAAATATAAGTTTTCTTGAATACACATGTTATTACCTAAACATTAGTAAATGTGCCGTTTTGAGGGAAAGAAATAAATGGTCGCGTTACGTATGCAGCCTCCATTAGCGTAAAACAGCGAATTAACTACTCACTTTTCGTGCGTTCGTTGCAATACATCAGACATGCATTGCCTAAAGAATCTTGCGCCGATTGTGAAATCATTGCTAGTCCACAATATCGTGCCCAAGGTTAAGAGATCATTCAAGAACTTCCCTGTTAAATCTCCATCTTGCAACTCCAAAAGTTCTTTTTGAAGTGAAACCTTTCCAAGACGTGGATTGCCAACCCTGTAGGGCTGCCTGTCATGGCATATCCTAATGAAAAAAGAAAATCATGGGTAAATTATGCACAAAATGTCTACAACACAGGACAACAAATTTCGCTGGAAAACGTTTCTCTAATTTTAAATTTTAATTTCTCTAAATTTAAAATAGCCATTTATTACTAATTTTGGATTCCTGAACACTAATATGACAATGAAAGTTTAAAATAGGCTCTTATTCCTAAGATTTTTACATATATTTCAAGGAAACCGACCACCTCCCTATCTACTAAACAAGAGCTTAATTGCCAATATTACTATTCATTTTATTTTAGAGCCTCAAAATTAGAAAGAAATAACTATTTTCATATTTGAGAAAATTTGAGTGTTTCTCAGAGTAATTCACTCACTACTATACTAATAGAACTGCTAAGAAGATTTGAATTATAATTTAAAATTTTATTGCATGGAGGAGTTAATTGCCCCAAAAGTACAATTTCGAAGACTTAATTCACTTTTAAATGTATACTATTAATATAGTAAGTATAAACGGAAGATCTCCATTTGAAATTAAGAAGTTAATCGTTTGCTTTCCTGAAACATACATCCTCTAACCTTGTTTCTAATTAATTTAATCAGAGATTTCAATGCACAACTTTAATGTTACGAAGCATAAGATGAAAGTTATAGTTTTTTGAAATCTACTTTATCGAAAGGAGGCCTGGTATGTGCCAGAAAGCATTATAGTTAAACAATAGTTTGACAAAATAAGGCTTATTAACTAAGCCTTTGTTATTATCAAAAGAAATATGGCTTAAAGAGAATAGTTTTGATTCAATGGTTTGGGTGATCATTTTCCCAAATTATCAGGCTAGTGTGTAGAATATGGTAACCAGTATCATACTAGAAATAATTCATATTCACGAAAATTCTTGTTGGCAGATAATAGCCTGAAATATGCTCTAACTACTTTCAGTTATCGTGAAGTTTTCCTTTACTGGAATCTAATAGCTCTAGCGGAGTAGATATATGGTGATTTCCACTTTATCCGCCAGGAAAATTACAAAACGGAGCGTGACATGTGATGTGAGGATAAAGGGTGACCAAAAAAACTAAATGCGCAATTTTAGTAGCTATTGCATAAATAATAATTAACTTACATCCGGTTCATAACTCAAATCAATATTTAATTTAATTAGCATCTGTGCTAATGCATTAATCTATTTTAATTAAAATTTTATTAAACGCCAGTCTTGATGGAATTCTGATAAACACATCGTCGAAGAGAGACGAAAATTGTAATTGTCGGCATCATCTGCTCAGAAGTGTACGATTAATGCCAATGTTTCGATCAAAGCGGTCTTCCAAAGCGATCTTATATGTATACAATTACAAATATGTAGCACACTACTATAATACTAGGAAAAATCTAAGTACAGAGTGACAATTATTGTGATATATGAAAAAAGGCCTTGAGAACTTTTGAACCGTTGGCGAGAAAATAAACAACAACAATAAGAGTGCGCTTGCTCAAAAATAAATCCCAACATGCCCTGCATTCAACTGCCAAGTTTTAATTGAATCTCGCCAACGGTTCAAAAGTTCTCAAGGCCTTTTTTCATATATCACAATAATTGTCACTCTGTACTTAGATTTTTCCTAGTATTATAGTAGTGTGCTACATATTTGTAATTGTATACATATAAGATCGCTTTGGAAGACCGCTTTGATCGAAACATTGGCATTAATCGTACACTTCTGAGCAGATGATGCCGACAATTACAATTTTCGTCTCTCTTCGACGATGTGTTTATCAGAATTCCATCAAGACTGGCGTTTAATAAAATTTTAATTAAAATAGATTAATGCATTAGCACAGATGCTAATTAAATTAAATATTGATTTGAGTTATGAACCGGATGTAAGTTAATTATTATTTATGCAATAGCTACTAAAATTGCGCATTTAGTTTTTTTGGTCACCCTTTATCCTCACATCACATGTCACGCTCCGTTTTGTAATTTTCCTGGCGGATAAAGTGGAAATCACCATATATCTACTCCGCTAGAGCTATTAGATTCCAGTAAAGGAAAACTTCACGATAACTGAAAGTAGTTAGAGCATATTTCAGGCTATTATCTGCCAACAAGAATTTTCGTGAATATGAATTATTTCTAGTATGATACTGGTTACCATATTCTACACACTAGCCTGATAATTTGGGAAAATGATCACCCAAACCATTGAATCAAAACTATTCTCTTTAAGCCATATTTCTTTTGATAATAACAAAGGCTTAGTTAATAAGCCTTATTTTGTCAAACTATTGTTTAACTATAATGCTTTCTGGCACATACCAGGCCTCCTTTCGATAAAGTAGATTTCAAAAAACTATAACTTTCATCTTATGCTTCGTAACATTAAAGTTGTGCATTGAAATCTCTGATTAAATTAATTAGAAACAAGGTTAGAGGATGTATGTTTCAGGAAAGCAAACGATTAACTTCTTAATTTCAAATGGAGATCTTCCGTTTATACTTACTATATTAATAGTATACATTTAAAAGTGAATTAAGTCTTCGAAATTGTACTTTTGGGGCAATTAACTCCTCCATGCAATAAAATTTTAAATTATAATTCAAATCTTCTTAGCAGTTCTATTAGTATAGTAGTGAGTGAATTACTCTGAGAAACACTCAAATTTTCTCAAATATGAAAATAGTTATTTCTTTCTAATTTTGAGGCTCTAAAATAAAATGAATAGTAATATTGGCAATTAAGCTCTTGTTTAGTAGATAGGGAGGTGGTCGGTTTCCTTGAAATATATGTAAAAATCTTAGGAATAAGAGCCTATTTTAAACTTTCATTGTCATATTAGTGTTCAGGAATCCAAAATTAGTAATAAATGGCTATTTTAAATTTAGAGAAATTAAAATTTAAAATTAGAGAAACGTTTTCCAGCGAAATTTGTTGTCCTGTGTTGTAGACATTTTGTGCATAATTTACCCATGATTTTCTTTTTTCATTAGGATATGCCATGACAGGCAGCCCTACAGGGTTGGCAATCCACGTCTTGGAAAGGTTTCACTTCAAAAAGAACTTTTGGAGTTGCAAGATGGAGATTTAACAGGGAAGTTCTTGAATGATCTCTTAACCTTGGGCACGATATTGTGGACTAGCAATGATTTCACAATCGGCGCAAGATTCTTTAGGCAATGCATGTCTGATGTATTGCAACGAACGCACGAAAAGTGAGTAGTTAATTCGCTGTTTTACGCTAATGGAGGCTGCATACGTAACGCGACCATTTATTTCTTTCCCTCAAAACGGCACATTTACTAATGTTTAGGTAATAACATGTGTATTCAAGAAAACTTATATTTCTTCAGTTTTTATTTATTAATAAAGAGAACAGAATGAACACGTGAAAATAAAAAAAAATTTGCGATCTTGTATTAATCTAAAGAACAAATTTTTGGTTTCAGTATATTTGGTGTTGATTTAAAAAAGAGAAAGAAATTCTTGGCAAAATTTGTTAAAACTTACTTTGTTAATTAACGTTGATTTAAGAATATTGACTTCAAAATATATTTTTTTCGCTTGCTCACCACTTATTTATATGAGAAAAGTACCGGGTAGACAGAATACATATTCAACAAGTATACCACGTTACTAGACGTTACCGTCAGAATTTCTGATTTTTCGCGCCTGTTTTGAAATTGTTATCGTGTGATGCTCTCTTTCTGAAAACTGGACATTTATGACTCCCGAAGCTATGCTTGTGGACAAGGCGACAGAAATACATAAGAATGGAATGTATGGTCATATGTAAACATATTTTTATATATCTGTTTACATCATATTTAGCTTTATAAAATCAGATAATGAAATGAATAGATGAGAAATTGTTGCTTAAAACGCTTTAGCTAATTAAAAGTGCGTTTTTTACGCAATGAATAAACTTAGTCATTTAAATAAAATGTTATAGGAAATACTTTTTTACACATTTTTATTTATCCAGACTTCCTTCATATTTAAAAAGATGGAATTTTGTAATCGATTTTTCAATCGATCTGAAAATCCGTACATTTGTGATCCGATAATACAACTATAGTATTTTCAGAACTTAATTATCAGTCAATTTTAATTTAATTTGAATTGCATCTGAAAGGCTCTATTAAGTAGTGAATTTGAAAAAAAAACTGATTGCAAGATCACTAAAATATAGAATTATGAAATATGTGATGTAAATAGATATATAACTTCCCACTTAAATAAGGGCCAGCCCCTTTTAACTTCAGAAGGACGGCAGTTATAGTCATGAAAATAGTGTCTAGGTATAGTAAAACATCTATGATGATGTCACAAGAATGGAGAAAAGGAGAAAATGTTATTTTTAGTTTAAAAAATGACCCCATTATAATTTTTCCTGTCTGAATAACTCAAACAGAAGGTGTATGTGACCTTTCCGCCAACATTGCAGGACTTTTGATGACGTATTACTGCTGCTTGTGCTAACGCACTCAACTGTATGCTAAAACGTGTGCAAAGTGAAATTCAAACAATGGCTCATATCTGTATTATAGATGACGGAGAGTACTTTGGACACCGAAAATAAAGGTATCTTGTGATAACTGATTTTTTTCTCTTTTTAACCTGTTTTGAGACGTCACAATTTCGGAAATCGAGAACAAACAAATGTGCATTTTAAGCGTTCTGTTCTCCGTATTAATATGCACAAGGTGTCTTTTTGAATTAAATCGATGAAGCTTTAAACCTTTATGATTGATATTTTCCCGCTATTTTATACCGTTTTCTAGATAGAAACGCTAACTTCGAAGTTTGCCAATAGGGGGCGTTTCAAATAGTCTCATCTCATAGCGCGTAGACATTTTATTATACCTAGGCACTACTTTTATCACGATAGCTACCGTCCTTCTGAAGTTAAGAGAGGATGGTCCATATTTAAGTGCCCTGTATGTCAAATCTGGAGGGCAAATCGAAAACTGCAAAATCATCAGACGCTGAAAACAGTATGATAAAGAAATTAACCCAGAATAAATATCATAAGAATGGAAAATTTATAAGCATTCATTAAAAATATATTAAAAATGCTATTAAGATTGTAGTTTACTTACACTATTATTTATATCTGTACCATACTCTTTTACGATGTCTGCTTTCACCTCCAGATTTTTGATAAAAAGATAATTTTTTTTTGGGGGGGGGGATTAACAATAGCAAGTTTTTTTTTAATAAATTTTCTTACTTTTAACGATTAGTGTTGAAGACTGAATGGCTCAAGTTTTCATCCTTGTCAGCATACACCAATCCTACCTTTATTTTACCCATCTGAATTCAATTCGCTTTGCGATAAAAAATATCAGCAATTCAAGAAAATTATTTTCATTATATAACTTCCTGAATACGAAAATAATAAAGAATAAAGTCCGAAAAATAACTAAATGAATAAAAAAAATCAAAAGTTCAATGCTTTTTAAGTATTGTAAAGAATAAGGAAATAAAAACATATTATATAACCTTCTTTTTACAGTGGGATACCTTAGATTGTACCTTGTGGAGTAGCTTTTTTCCCTGATGAAATATTCATGCTTCCGAAATACATGATAGAAAGTATGGTATGATATATGATCTGGTATCTTATACTGTTATGTCTAGAGGGGGAAATTTTTCAGCCATAGAGGTACCTCAACTATTAGCTAAAGATATTTGCAAATTTGTGCAATTAGTAGAAAATCGATCTTCTTTAAAAATTAAATCATAGAGATGAAAAAGTAATGTGGTTCATGAGAATGGATGAAATTAATGTAAATATTAACATTTTTGCTGTTTTGAAAATATTTGCTTGAACAATGATTTTAAAATGTATTGATGTGTAAATATGTATTTCATTTAAGTTCACTCCGTGAGGAAGATTTGTGTTTAATGTTGTTTATATTAGTTAATTATATTTGGTGGTTTTCAGTATTATCTGTGCTTTTATTCATCAAAATTATTAATCATTATTTTTATCAGTTTTATGTGGTGGTCAGATGGATAATATTAAAAAATGCTCTTTTTATATAAAAAAAGCTGTTATAAGAGGGAATATATGTAATACATGTACAAACGAAACTTTATCTTATTCATCCAATTAATTTCTTAAGGTTTCCTTTTTTCCATCCACAACTTAAAATTGCTTAATATCTAAAACGGCATAAAGAACGAATATCGTAAAAGATTTCACAAAGGTTAATGGACGTTTAGTTGTGTGATTTACAGACATCAGACGTTTTTAAATAAGTAAAAGAAACACTTGTAAAGAGTTAATCTTTCCATCCAGTATCGAAAGATGGCGCCATGAGCTGTTAATATTAAGCATTGTAAAGAAATAATTTTCGGTTTCAAATTCCATTCTGACAAGTAACTCTGATAGGGGCAAATGCGAAGATGCATTTAAATTTAAATAGTTTCTTAAATAGAAAGATATTTTTGGTCACATATATATGTTTTTATAATTTACGCTTTCAAGAAAAAATCGGAAAGAATTCGTAAATGAATTATGCACACAACTTTCCTAGATTAGGAAATGAAGATTCTCGTCCACGCACAAAATAAAACAAAAAAATATTTTAAAAAACTGCTTTAATAAAAATAGATCACAAAATATTTTATAAATAGTTTGATGTTGGTATATTAGCGCAAGAGCCTTTCTGTGGCTATACTGCGGCATACTAAATACCATATTTATGTCCATCTAAAATAAAATACAATATTTAAATCATCGTGCTCTAAAGCAGTGATTCCCAACCTTGACTCTCTCGCATACTCCTTAATTAATCTTTATATTTTCGCGTACCTCCTCCCGTCATATCCTCCCCAAGCCTACCATCCCTCTATACAAAGAAGGTTTTATCAATAATGGAGACTCAAATTAATAATATTTGCAGGAATTTTTTTATTTTACATTACTAATATAATAGCCCAGATTTGTCTCTCGGTAACACTCTGACGTCACCAACAATAAAACTCGCGCCATAGCACTGCGAGACGTTAAACAGCATTATTTCATTGTTATTTAAAAGGGCAATTGTCGTTCTAATTCCAAATTTAATGGCTCTATAATAGTGAAATAAAATTTTCTATCCATTGATATAAAATTTATCTCGCTATGATGAATAGTTCCCGAGAAATTTTAAATTATATTAATCATATATTTCAAATTAATCTCCGTTTTCTTATCGAAAGTAATAGATCACATCAGTGGTATAACATGCGCATAATATAGTTTGGACGCCACGATGCATTTTATTATTTATTGCAGTCGTAATGATATAATTTGATAATATTTTTTGGCAACGTTTGACAAGCAGAGAAGTGATTTGTTTTGATTAGAATTTCCAAAAAGAATTCCTTTGAAATTTTAACTTTTGACTTACGTTTGACAAGCTGAGAATTTCATGGTTAGTGAATTTTAATAAAATTGTTAAACAACGAAAAATACTTCACACGGAATGTTGTTTACCAAGAGATTTTTTGAATAAAGAAATATGTAAATAAAAAAAAATATTTCCCGTCATAAAGCATATGTTTATTTTATTTGTTTTCAATCAATGTTAAACATTTCTCTCGCATATATATCTATTTAAACACGTCAAATTTGACGGGAAATCTCTCGAATGAAAAGGAAATTTGCACCCGTCATACCATGACGGGTGATTTTCTAGTTTTATTATATTTCTACAATAGTATTATTTAAACGCCAAAACAAATGAAATCAGTATTGTAATATTTTTGCATTAACCTATAAGGATGGATAAAAATCATACACTGTAGTAATTCACTTTTCAATTGGTATAGTTATTAAATAGCAAGTACTAATTTGGAGAAGCAAAATTCTGCGACTTCTTTGATTTCTTATTTTTATTTTTTTTGTTTCCGCCCCCCCGAGGTGTACGCGTACCACAGATTGGGAATCTCTGCTCTAAAGAAATTGGAGACTAAAAGATTTGTAATATTCTGTCATGTTGATATAAATTTTATTAAATTTAAGATCATAGTTTAAAAGAAGAGCAAAAACTGACTTAAATCAGAGTATAAATATTAGAAATGGACATTCACTTTTCGTGTAAAAAATTTGACTTTTAATACTACTGGATGAAATTATTTTTTTACATTATTTTTCTGCTACTTTTTAAAGTCAAATATTCTGAAAGGGCGAATATAGTATAATACTAATGTCCATGGTGCCATTTACCCTTGAGGGGATCTTTGAAATATTGGACCAATTGCTCCAAAATGGACCCTACGCTACAATGCTACCTACACCCGGCTCTGTTCAATGGCATATGAAGGGTGGAGCAGGCAGAGCACGGGCCTTGGGTGCCATCATCAAAGAGTGCAAAATTGATTCTAAGAATTTAGCAAAACTCCATTTTCTCGTATACAAAAGAAAAGTATTGTAATCATAAAGAAATTTCACTTCGAGATTTAGATGAATCTTAACGTTTTCGACCGACCGAGTCCAAAAGAACCATGTTTAGCATTTTTCATCAAACTGTCTGTCGTAAAAACTGTAACGAGCTAGACATCTGAAATACGGTGCATGGTGAAAACACTAAAGTTGTAGATTTCTATCAAATTCCCGACGAAATCGATCTAAGAGTCTGTCTGTCTTCCTGCCCATATGCAAGTGGGCAAAATGGCTGAAAAACGCAAATTGCTATAAGGATGAAATTTAGTGCCTGGTTTTATCAAAAGAATTGTAGATCTGTATCAAATTTTGGAATGCCCATGGTGCCATAAAATCCATAACAGATTTGACTGTCCGTCAATCTCTCTATTCTTTGATACACTATATGATCAAAAGTGTCAGGAATTTTTACATAAATTGCCTATATATCTGGCTATTGTTTCCCCCCTGGCCAGTAAAAAATTATTTACTACAAATACTCATATTTCCTCTAATATTCAAAGCATTCAACGAGTCAACTTTTAACGCAAAACTTCTTTAACATATTTTCAAGTATTCTGAAATTTTCTTATCATTTGGTTGCAAATTCTACATGTTATAAGCAAAAAGTATCTTCAATTTTTTCCTCATGTTTTAAGAAAACTTGTATATTTACCCGAATATACCTGATATTTTCACGAAAATGCATGTGAATATTGCGCACATCAAACAAAACCATCAATGAAAGTTACAAATTATTATAAGCATTTTCTGAAACGGAGTGAGCCGAAATCATTTTCATCAATTTCTGGTCCGTCCTCTAAATTCCCTCGTGACCTATTGTTTACTGTGAAATATGAGTTCGAGTCTATTCATCACATGGCCTAAGTTCATGTGCAGTTCCTCCAGTCTTTCTGGAGAAATTCGAAAAATTGTGTGAATACGAAAGTGTCCGGATACTTTTGATCATATAGTGTATGTCAATATTATATCTCAAGAAAGCAGAGAGGTAGATATATGAAAATTCTTGTTACCAAAATTTAGATCTGAATTAAATTTTGATTCTAGTCAGAGAAAGGGAAGGCGTGAAAAGTACATACTCGATTTTCTTCCAAGCACAAAATAAGCCATATTCTGTTAGTATACGAGAAAGATTTTCATTTCCGTCCAAAGCCAGCGTTGAAATCACGTTACTGTACATAAGTATTAAGAGATTTCTGATATCCATCGATTCAATTATCCTTCACAGCCCTGATCCGAACAATTCCTGGATAATCGAAGTTTTAATGTACTCGAATTCTCGGAATTAACGTTTATTATTAATTTGGGTGTTTTAAAATTTAGTACTTTATGAAGTTCACCAATGCCTTAGGACGTTAAGACATGGTACGGCCAAGAAACTTAAATTCCAGGAAGAAGATCATGGATCGGATCCTCTGGCTGTTTCCATAACCATTCAAAAGTTGTTAGACTAATATCCGCTTTAGGAATTAATTACTCGCAGATTTCAGGCTGGTTGTTGCGGGTCTCCAAGGCTTTCCTCCATGCAAAACACGAATGTGAGCCAGTTTTTTCATAAAAGCAACCTACTCCCATAAATTCGAGCTAATTCAGACTGCTACTTCAGTAGGGATGTAGAAGAGCCGGAAAGCAGCAGAATGCGTTCTGACACTCCCTTTTTTTTTCTTTATTTTTTTAAACTAGATGTCGGAAAATAATTGTAAAAAAGCAAAATTTAACACTTTATGAAGTTCACCAATAGCTTAGTGGGTTAGGACATGGTATGGCCAGGAAACTAAAATTCCAAGGAAAAGGTGATGGATCCGATCTCCTGTGTGTTTCCATAACCATTCAAAAGTTGGTAGACCAATATCCGCTTTAGGAATGAATTACTCGCAGAGTTCAGGCTGGTTGTTGCGGGTCTCCAAGACTTTCCTCCAAGCAAAACACAAATGTGAGCCAGTTTTTGCACAAAAGCCTTCAGAAAAGCAACCAACTCCCATAAATTAGAGCTAATTCAGGCTGCTGCTTCAGTAGGGATGTAGAGGAGCCGGAACGCGGCAGAATCCGTTCTGGCACTCCCTTTTTCACTTATTTTTTATACAATATATCGGAAAATAATTGTAAAAAAGGAAAACAAATTGCAAGATACCTCCTTAAAGCATGGAGATCTTTGTCTAATACTTACCCTTTAAAATATGATTGCCATTTAAAGCTATCAAAAGTCACTGGCAGAAGGTGGCGGGAAGGCCTTAAAAATATTAAGGTGACCAACATTTAAGTGTATTTTATGATTTGACTCTGTAAACCCATGAAGTTCTCGATATTACTAACCCATGTCATGATTTTAATACATCGAAATTACTTAGCTTTAGTATAATTTGAAATAACCAGAAGTTTTTTTTTAAAATCTTCTTTAAAATTTTCATTATATTCTTGTCTTTAAATATAGTATGCATTATGGAAGTGCTTGATCGAAAGTAAAATATAAAGTAATAACTGCAACTTCTGCATTGTTTCACTGATGGCATTTCAAGATTTCAATATCTAAATAAAATATTTATACATTTTTAAAAAATTGTAATCCTCTGCTTATCCTCTCTATCATCCGCTCCGTCTGACCCTCACCCCCTCCAAAGATACTATCTAGGTCTGATAGTTCTGGCACTGCTTAACTTTCGGCAACATAACTGCACCTCAAGTCTGACCAACAACTTTCGTCTTTACTATGAGTCTTTGATTCAAGAACTTGTCTAGATATGTTAGACCAAATGAGATTAGAGCCACCAATTCCAAGAGAATTTCAAAAGATTTTTTCTATGCTTTCAGTGAAACAGATCACGCTATGATTTATTGCTAATCCTTTGTACAAACGACACCAAACCCAGATAGCCATTTCAGTTTGCAGCAATCTTGCTCTTCAAATCTCTAAGCTTGCATCAAGTTTGCCACGGCAAGAATGCAAGCTTGAGACAAGTTAACGCAAACGAGTTAGTCACCACGCGTCAAACTTGCCGCGTCAAACTCATTGCAAACTATAGCAAAAACAGAGTACGAAGACAACATCGGATTCGAACTCCCGACATTCCACTTCCTAAACCTGTCGTCTTAACCGCTTATCCAGCTATTGTCTGAGAGGAGGAGATAGATTGCGCTGAAAGATCGTGCATCTATATGATTTATTGTAAACTGTTTTCTTGATTTCATTAATTTTTTAAAATTTTGAGCTGAAAATATGATTTGAAGTCAAAGGGAGAGCGACTCTTGCTAATAACTACGTTTTGCTAGTAGAATAAATTATGAAATTAGGATTCAAAAGCAATTACTTTTAAAATGGGACAAAATGCAAGTTATTAATTTTTCAACAAACATTGACTGTTTCCTAGGTTTAATTCTGTTTATGAGCGGTAAAATTTCAACATTACGAAAAAGGCGATATATAGTTTTCTTTAAAGTACGAATTCTATATTTAGTAAAAAGATGGAGAATTTTTCAAATTTTTTTAATAAAAAAGTTAGATTTTTTAAAAATTATCAATATTTAATTGAATTAATAAAAAGGAGGACGGTCTAGGTGATGCTATTAAAAATTGGATGTTTTTTAGAACAAAGACAAAGATTTTCGATAAGTGTGCTGCATCATCTTTGCAGCAAACTTGTTTTTCAATCGTGGTGTGAAGTTTGTCATAACAATTTCACAGCAAACTTATTTTGCAAGTGGGTAGGTCGATTTTGATTCGTTACTTTGCAGGAAGTTTGCTGCAAAGTTGCCGCATCAAGTTTGTCATGACAATCAAAGAGAGACCAAGAACAATTAAACTTGCTGCGAGTGTACATGCTATCTGGGAAGCCCGTACAAATATTATAGAAACTTTAAAAAGGCTGAGCAAGTGTTTGACAAAGATAGATTACCATCCATAACAGACATCAGAAATATAAGAGAAAATGACTTTTCAACCATTAATATTTCACAGGATTAATGCATATATGGTATACTGGATAGTCTACAATAACTTTGATATAGAACAACATAACGAACTAATTAATTAATTAACACACTTCAACATTTATTTTGAATATTATCAACACATACACAATCCTAAAATACTATAATGCTTCGCATTTTCACAATGAGTAACAATGAATATGGTCACAGTTTTACAGAAAACAGAACATGGTATATGTCACAAGAAACAACATAAAACTATATATATGCATGCTTGGTAACAGATGCATTTATTGTCCACAACAACCATTTTAACGCACACTGTATACAACACAACATGCTGTGCCACGTAGAAAAACTATGTGGCACAAGTATATATAATATAATGAGCACAGAATATGAACTTGACCACCAACAAATTGTTGAGGTTAAGTAATTTGGAGCAAATGTTTTTTAGCTTCTTCAACGAGGTATCTGGTAAATGCTTCAGGAAAATTTTTCATCTAGAGTAACAACTTCTAAAGTCCTTTGCAGAAACTTTGTCATTTTCACTAAAAAGAATAAATTCATATGTTATCAAAATTTGTATTATATTCTCTGTTTATATGCTGAAAATAAAACATTTTATAAAATTGTTTATCTTTAGAATAAAATTACTGGGTGGAATAAAAATTCAGAAATTATTACTTTTCTTTACGATGCAAACCATTTTACTATTTTACGTCTGCAAAATTCTGATTACTATGGTCCTGCACTTCACAATGCATTAACTGCTTTGAAAATTAATCGTAATAAGTTAAGAATATTTAAATAAATAGTAAATTTAATCCTATTTAGTAAAAGTTATGCTTGTTTAGTTTCGCTTGCAGCTCCATTAACCATGTGGTGGCAGAAAGAAAAACCCTTTCAGTTCTAGCAAAGCTTTCATACCAGGTGGACCTAAATAATTTCTTCTACTTAAGTAAAGGAGAAGGAATATTTATCTCATATTAAGAGAGGTTTTACATTAAGAGAGATTTTATAAAAGTGGTCTTATTTACACTGCTCAAATTGATATCTATTAAGTATTCTAGTTTGTCACAGTCTGTTTTAAATATTTACAAATCTTGGATGCTAAATTAAAAAATGAATAAAGTCCACCAATTCTTAATTAATGAGTTAGAAACAATATAATGCTTCTGCTTGCTTTAAATAATCAACAATATTTATTACCACAAAAATATATTACTTTAAATGTTATCTATCGCTAAAATTATGGCTATAACCTCCCTTCCATGTTTCTTTGTAGGTGCATGTACAATAAAATATTATAATGAAAGATTGAATCTGCTACACAATTTTCGAGTGACAGCACATGCAAATCTGACCTGAAAAGTTTAAATATTTTATTCCGTTCAGCCAATTTCATAAATTACACTAGTTTTCAATAAGAATTAGTATAAGTTATAAAAAACTTAAATGAAATATGAAAATGACTACAGTCATCGATTTAAATGATTAAAATTTCGAAAAATATCACACTTTAATTATCTATTTATATTCTAATCTCAGTTTGGGAAAAATTTAATTGAATGAAATTATTCATTTAAATCTCAGGGTGATTCAGAAATATCAGAAGCTACCGAACCAATTCGATCAACACACATAGCAGTGAGATTTTATTGACATCTGGCTCCCGTGATAAAAGTGTTCCATTGCTATAATGTTCTAATAGAAGTTGCATTTGCTTTGAAGAAGAGTTTTAACGCGCTTTTATTTAAATTGTCTTCTTTCATGTCTGTAAGATTGAATTTTGTAATTGAATTTTCGCTGACTTCCTATTATACTAGAATTCTGACAATTTGCACAGTTTTACGTTCCCAATGAGATGCAATGTCTTAATCTTTTCTGAACTGTATTATCAGTTAATCGATTTATTTGTATTTTAGTTAAATTTTGATTCCATATGAGAGGCTCAATCTGGTAATGAATTTTCGAAAACACTGATTGCAAGATTCCATAATATTTAAAATAATGATCTTTGAAATATATTGAAGACTAAAAAAGGTGATAATAAGACCGGCCTCTCAACCTCGTAAAATTACTTTTAGTACAGTTCATGTTGTAAACGGCCGAGGAGAAGGTGACACTTTTCTCCTTTATGCAAGTTTCTTAGGTGAGTCAATTTATGTACTTCTATTATGTATATATCTTTATCTTTATATTCATTTGTTTTAATCTTGGATTTTAATTTTAATCGGTAATAGGAATCTAATTTTTACGATCGATGTTTTCTGAGGAGATAATGAACTTTTTAAAATGTTGATTATGCAAACATCTTTTGGAATTCCATTGGGAAACTTTTGCCCCTGATGAGCAACATTCCATGATATTCTTTCCACTTCCGTTCTCATTATGTGTGCTTATTGTTATTTTTGCTTTTGACGCAGCAGGTGTGGGGGAACTGGTCAATACAAAAGGTAAACTTGACAGATGATAGAGCAACATTTGCCTGTGTGGGAATAGCGATAACGAAAAAGTAATAATGGTCGGGAACTTTTGAAGGTGGTGAAATATAATGCCACATTACTATTGATGAGACCTTGCTCGTTACATAAAACGGCGAGTTTCGTTTTTGGAGGGGAGATCGACTTTTACTGCTCTGGATAGAGGAACGAGATGGGTCTCGTAAGGATATTGAGTTCCTAATTTTACATACCTCCCGAGTGGGATTGCGTTTGTTGGTATTTTGCGAACATACCCGGACCTAATCTTGCGGGAGTAGTGCCATAGAACTCCGGAAACCTTTTAAAGTTTCCCAGCAGAATGCAGGTTAGAGAGAGTTAATTAATGAGGTGATACCTCCAGCAGGTTCAATTATTTCAAGCCCGGTCCTGCTACGGACATTCATTTATTTCTAAATTTTCGACTAGAGTTCAATTCCTCCCCACGAGGGTATTTCAGTTCAATTTCTAGTGTATATAGTAAATAACCAAGAAAATGAATGCTGTAAATTTGCGTAAATGTGATTAAGCAGTAAATAAAATTTCTGAAAGACAACAATTTGTCTGCATTTTCCTCCATCTTGCTCAGCCATAAACATCGGCCATAGGTCGTGACGTTACACCCTGATTTTTCTGTAATTTGTTTTTGTGCGTTGGTAATGTATCAATTATTGTTTTATACGCCATTTTTTCTAATTTTTCATTACAATTAGTTCAAGATAAAACATTCACAAGAGATTTTACATAATGTATCTAAAAATTGGCATTACTTACCAGTCAATGAGTCTTTTGGCACAGAGAATCTTTTGGATTTGTAGAAGAACACCAAGTACACTGGTAAACCAGCCAGCATGACAAGCAAGACCATTCTAGTTTCGAAGGGTTCGGCGAACATGGGGACAACCGTGAGGAAGATGCAGCAGACAAGAAAGACGATGGGACAGATGAGGGACACCTTTATAGGCCTGTGAAGGTGAGGTTGCTTGACCCTCAGCACCATCATTCCCAGGATGACAAGTCCGGTCCACAGCCACTGATCGAATCTCAAGTAGTTGAGAGCGTAGATGTCACTCGTTCATAACATCATCAATGACATAAAACACTGCAACAAATAAAAATAGGTGAATAGAACGGTGCAAATAGGCGATTAGAGCGATAGAAAATAATTTAAATAAAGAAAATCCACTATTTAACACATTAATAAAAGTGTTTCTAAAAACTGTTTTATTAAATTTATTTAGCCCAGAGTCGTCACCGGTGGCAAAAACAAGTGTAAATGGGCCTGAGGTGGGTTTTTTTTCTTTTTCGTTTCTCATATTTGATTTTAAAAAGTGAAATACAAGCACCAATATTTTACGTTTGTTCCACCCCTAAGACTGATACTTGGGGTATTTTATCCCCTAAGAAACATATTGGAGTTGTAAATACTGATGATTATATTTATACTAAGGCGAAACAGCGCGTTACAAGAAATACCATTCCATAACATTTCCCTTTTGAAACTCCGTTCTTTCTTCGTCTTTCTCTTAGGGCTCTTTTCGCCACGTATTGAAATCGTTAATTCTATAAAAGATAATCCTTTGATACGAGTATTCACACTCCTTGTATGTATCATTGCAATATATCTGATCCTGTCTTTCATTTTGAATACCAGCGTCTTTGATTTAAAAAAAATACAAAGAATGATTTTTCTCCGAACAAAGTGAAAAAAAATAAGAATGCAAGTTTTCAAAATTATATATATTTATATTACTTGTTCTTAAGTTAACGCGAGTCGTTTGACTCTTCAAGCAACCGAAGTCATTATTAAAACTTCTTTTCTCGAAGGGATGAGTATAGGGATACTCAGAAATAAAAAGGGTAATTATTAATGGGATAGAAAAAGATTAGGATCAACTGCTCCAGCCTATCTTGAAGACTAGCGTCTCAAACCGAAAGCGGCTGAGAGTGTGATGGACGAATCCATTTTTTCCACAGGTTAGTAGTGGAGTGAGAAAGCCATGTTGGGTTTTCACCGTCTACAGCCGTGTCAGGTCGGGATTAAGGTTAGGACGGAAACGCCATGTTGGGTTTTTAGCGTCCACAGCCGTGTCATGATTAATGTTAGGAGAAAGGATTTTCAATTACAACCCAGCAAAACATATAAGCTATTCGATCATATTTATTCATATTTTCAAATACTTGCTTCATGATATATTGCTGTTGTTGACATCCTGATACGCTTCAATGTTGATATATTTTTTTAACTATATTGAGTTTAGATTGTTAATTGGACAGAATTAGGGCTATTTTTGTGCTAATTATTACCGTGTTCCGAGTACACTAGCGATCATAATAGTTCCTATTTCCTTTCATCATAGCAATAAGATTTAGCTTTCATTTCTCTTGGAGAATAGAATAAATAAATTTACTTCGTAAATATTAGAAATTTTTTTATCCGTTAAGCAATACAAATCATGTCTAACATTTTGGAATTTTTTTTTAGAAAATTTCATAATTACTAGCAATTAATCATATTTTTTTTATTTATTCTTCATTTCATTCTGCATCCTTGGGTATTTTTTGTTTTGACTTGAGTGACTTATGAAGGTGTAAAAATTTTTTTATGTGGAATAAGAAGGAAAAATCTTGATATTCCAGCTACAAACTAGTGACAGTTAAATTGAATTTGGTAGCACTTTTGAGGTGACTAACTAGTGCACATTCCATTCTTGGTTAGTCATTTTGAATTCAACAGCCAACAAGCAAGGTAAGACTCATTCTTTTACTCTGGTAGTTAATTTAGCTTATTTAATGTCCACTATGTTACATTTATATTAATGATAAAAAAAAAATTCTTGATTCCCATTACAAAAAAGAAACTATGGAAATCAGATATTAGTGCTAAGTTTGGCTAATTAATTTTTACAATACAGATAAATTCAAACCTTTTGCTATTATTTGACATTAATTTTAGTTGACTTTGAAAAAAAAAGGTTTTGAAACATCAAATGTACACCATTTTCACTGGAATGGCCCGTATACTAAAATTTGATTAGTAAATATGAAAATCGGCTCTTCATTTATTAACTCAATTAATAAATATCTGTAAATTTTATTCGAAGAATCACATTTGGCATTGAATTTCATATGTAAAGATTTAATTCATGTGCAAGTTCGCATTTATTGCAACTATAAATTCAGTGATTTATTTCTTAAATATTAGAATTATTTTATTCACTGTAATTCATTTTGCTAAGTTTCAGTTCATATTGTCTGCAAAGTAAGCGAAAGTAAACATTAAAGCATTATTTTGAATATACTAAAATTTGATTAGTAATTATGGAAATCGGCTCTTAAGCCAATTACTAAATATTTGTAAATTTTATTTGAAGATTATTATTTCTTTTATACAGAAGATAGGTGCAGTTACATATTCTGCTTTGTTTACATTATATGATGCTGAAAGGAATTTTGTCCCAATAGTCGAGCTTAAGTGATAGACCAGACAAATATGGCTTTCACTGAGCTCTAGACTTTTAGGACTCTATTGAGTTATGTGTGGCACTCTAGAGGTTTCTGGCCTTCTGTAAGGTTAGTAAATTTGTATTCTCTTATTATATTCTCTTTTTGTATTCTCTTATTATAAGGTTAGTAAATTTGTATATAACATGTAAACTCGTGTGAAGTATGTACATGAAATAGCAAAGACAGTTTATTGAGGTTAAAATATAGTTTACAAAGAGCTATTGTAAATATGTTAATTTTTCTTGGTTTGAAAAATTTTAAACAAACAATGTGTTTTAAAATAAATTGAATATGTTGTTTTAAAATATATTGAAAGTGGATATGTAAAAAATCCTATCCACCAATACCTTATTAATCACTGTAGGCTTTGTGTTAATGGAAACAAAGGGATGTTGATAACAGAAATAATTTGTGGAAGTACTGTCTATAATAAATTAATTGAGGAAATCTTACACTTGAAATTATAATTGCACACATTGTATAATTTTTCACTCGTGCATTGTTTGAAAGTTCTCTAAATAAGCAAACTATAACATTTGACATTGGAACACAGAAAAATAAATTTGCACGTATGTTCTGATCCTATATTTATTTTGAAAATCGGATTATGTTCTGTTTTTTAAGCATGCTAAGGGGTTAATATATAAATACATGCAATTTATCTTGGGGTCTTGTCTTTTATTTAATTTTGAATTTTAATCAACAATTGTTTAAACATGTATCTCATATTTGTAAATGTTCTCTCGGCCACTATGTACATAAAATGATATCTCTAGACAGGTCTTATCTCTAGTCAGGTTTTATCTCCGGATGGGCCTTATCTGTAAATGCCCATTTAGAGATAACACATTATCTGTTCTGTCCCGCCATTTACTTATTTGTAGAGTTCTTCAGTGTGAGTGTAGTGATATAGCGTGTGTTCCTCTGTTTTTAAACGATTTTTTTAAATGCTGCTACTGTCAGCGACATGGCTGAAAGAGAATCTGCTTGTCAACCTCTTATTTGCGAAAAATGTGAGATAACATTTACGATGAGGAAGAATTTAAATGCCCATTTAAGACAATTTCATCCTGAACAAGATGTCCAGGTTAAAGGCAGTCAACTCTGTGGACTGTGTGATTGTACATTTTGTACAGTGGCACTTTTACATGAACATTTACAGAATCAACATTCTGTAACTCTTCAGTTTGTCAGCAAGACATTTTATTCAGAGGAAGAGTTTGTGAATTGGAAACTGCAAATTGAGAAGGACAGTCAGTCTTCTTTTGTCATTCGTAACTCCTCGGTAAAGAAAGAAGCTAGTAAAAAACTGTCCTACTACATCTGCCATGGCAGTGGATCTTTTAAACCAAAAGGTGAATGAATTCGCCACATGAAAGCTTCTGGCTCTATTAAATCTGGTTCCACGTGTCCGGCAGTCATGAATGTTACAGCAGTGACTGTTGATGGGATTATGGAGATAAATGTTCGATATCAATCTGTGCACGTCGGACATGAATTAGAAATAGGGAAGTTGAAATTATCTAAAAATGAAAGGGTTGATCTTGCTCCAAGTCCGCAACTTGGTATTCCTATGGCGAAGATATTGGATAAAACAAGGGAGAACTTTTCAGCAACTAGCAGATTGAGTTTAACAACAAGAAAAGATCTGCATAACATTAGCATGGACTTTAGAATCGGAGGAGAAACCGTTCAACATCAAGATGATGCTACGTCTGTAGCCATACTAGTTGAAAAATTAACGAATGAAACCAGCAATCCTGTACTGGTGTATAAAGCAGTTGGTGAAATCTTGCAAGATTACCCTAAAATTCATCAAGAAGATTTTTTGTTGGGGTTAATGAATGATGCGCAAGAAAAACTGTTTGAATTATATGGGAGTTCATGTGTAATGATAGATTCCACTCATGGAACAAATCAGTAAGGATTTGAGCTAACAACTCTGATGGTCCATGATGAAAATCATGAAGGCTTGCCTGTCGCCACTTTTTTCTCTTCTAGAACTGGAAGTGATATTCTATTGCCTTTTTTTTTGAAAATATTAAGAAGCGTATACCAACCTTGAAAACTGCCATCCTAATGACAGATGACACAAATGCATTTGTTAATGCTTGGGAAATGACTTTCTCTGATAAACCAGTTCATCTTCTTTGCATTTGGCACGTCAATAAAAGTATCAATAGTTCAAAATCAAATTCTGACAATAAATCTACAATTAAAGCTGAAATAAAAGACATACTTACCGAAATTGACGAGACAACACTTAATGTATTAGTTGAAAAATTTGTTGAGAAATTTGAAGAAGAAGAACGCTCTTTTGTGCAATATTTCAAAAATACTTACCACAAAAGAGCAAAAAAAATGGGCATATTGCTATAGGAAAGGCTTAGGAGTAAATACCAACATGAAGCTTGAAAGGTGGCACCGACAGATAAAATACGAAGAAAGTGGTGGCACCATTATGAAAAGGTTGGATAAATCTATTTCAATTATAATGAATTCAGTTGCTAAAAAACTACTATCCCGAATTATATCATCAGAACGTGGTAAGCTAACTCATAGAATGACTCTTATTCGGAAGAGACATAGTATAAGTACTAAAATGGCAGAAAGTTATAGCTTTGTTCAGCTGAATGAAACTTCTTATGTAATTACCAAAGAAGTTGGGCCATCACTTTTTACTCACAATGTTGAAAAAACCAACACCACTTGTTGCTGTAATATAAAATGTGATCAATGCAGTGTGTGCATACATTCAATGTCTTGCACCTGAATTGATTACTGTGTAAAGTTTGTGATATGTAAGCATATCCATTACATTTGTCTGAATGCAGAAAAATGTATTGAATTTGAAGAAACTGAAAATAGTGAGGAAGATGCTTTGGTAATCGATATCAATAATCACAAAGAAAAGCAGCACCACTACTAACCTGCGTAAAAAATGGATTCGTCCATCACACTCTCAGCCCCTTTCGGTTTGAGACGCTAGTATGACGGGGACGACACCTGAGCTGGCACCCGGCTCTCCAACTTCACACCACATCAGCAGAAGGTCATTTAGTACAGGACTCGGATTAAACGTGCATCAAGCCCACATACACGGCGGGTATTTAGTGGATTAGGGTTTCGAAGCTGAACCCTCCGGCCCCGAACTCGAGACCTTACCAATAGGCCACGGCAGCCGTCTTAAAATTTCAAAGGCTAGCGCATTTATTATGTTTTCTAAGAAACTAAAAATACCACAAAAGAAAATTTAGGTATCATGGGCCATTCATAGCAAAATTTATTATCTGAATCAGTCGGAAAACTAATATCTCATTATTACAAAGTTTGGTACAAAAAGTTCGGTTTGGTTTCAAATCCCATTAATTGACATTTATCAAACTAATATTCATTTTAATTTTTTTAATTAATCGATGTTTACTTCTCAGTTTATGTATTTTGTAATATGTTTATTTTGGTCATAAATGAAAATAAAGAGATGATAACTAATAATAACATAAGGTAATAAATGGTAAGAAGAAGTTATAAGAGATGATAACCGAGAATATCTGATCTTGAGATGAACAAACAGAATAAGTTTATCAAAAATACCGCATGGTTCTCAAACCACACATCCATTTCAGACATTCGTTTCCATAAATTTCATTTGCAGTTCAAAATTGAATGGAAAGTTTTAACAAATAGAATGAAGTCTGAATGAGACACACCTAAAATGTGGAAAACGTCCAAAATATTTTTTTCATTAATGTATTTTTAAAAATAAATATTTGTACAACATTCAAAGAAACTTTAGGCGATCTATAAAAGTTCTTGTAATCACCAAAAAAACACTCAACATGACACTACACAATGAGGAACTTGCACGTTTTTTGGTTAAATTTTTATAATATAGAAAATGAAAAATATGGTGGAAAGTATCTTTCTTTTTACTTTTATAGCCCGAAAAGGTAAAATAAAATAATTTCAATTGCGCACTATTTACTTCATCTCAAAAACGCTAATGTTCCTACGCCGCTGCTTGTGACGTCACACCACACCATGACGGTTTGTTTACTTGGATAGCGCCGTTAAAATAGCAAGCGGCATATGTTTCTTGTTGATCTAGAAAGGATTTGTATAAAACCGAATAAGATTTCGAAATGTTTACTATTGGAAAACCGTCTTTTAAGTATTGCTTAGTACCCTGCTGTGCAAATACAACTATTACAGCTCTAGAAAAGCTTTTTCTTTGCGTACCTAACGATAAAAGTACGAGAGACGCATATGAAACGGGATAGTAAAAGAAAAATGCTGCTTTATCTACAAAAAGTACAGTACACATTGGTGTTATGCGAAGACCATTTTCGTAAAGTGGTAGCATTTGTCTGTAAATGGTAAATATTAAATTTAAGATGACAGATTTAATCTTTACATTTTACTATCAATATAGTGCTTGAGAAGATAATTAGAACCCTGGGTTCATAATGCTTGTTATGTTTATTTGCTTTATTATTTGCTATTTTACTCTCGCCAACAGTTTGACCCAAAAATTGAAATAGTTACCATTTTTTTTAAAAGCAGTGGATTTTTAGTGACCAAAAAAGTGACCTGATTTGTATTATGAAGAATAATGATTTCTTCATTTTCTTACAACCTTTATACTATGTGAGGGAGAGTGGTAATGGATTCAACGCTTTTTTTTCAATGATTTTTGTAATTTTTTCTTCACATCAGATTTTGTTCAAATTTGCAGGATATTTTCTTCATATATTCATGTATACTAAACAAAAATTAAAATTAGAATAAATATCACCCATAATGAGTAATAATAAGAAGTTTGAAAAGTAAATAGTAGTTACCCCATTCAGGGAGTGTAGTGTCCCATAGTAAAGTAAATAATAGTGTCCCATTCAATCCCATCCATGGGGTTGAATCGGACACTGGTGGTGATGAATGGGACAATGGTGGGGATGAATGGGACACTGGTGGTGATGAATAGGACAATGGTGGTGATGAATGGGACACTGGTGATGATGAATGGGACACTATATTAAAGTAATGAAAATAACTAGAAATTTACTTTTTTTAATGATAGAATAAATATTGATACTAATTGAATAATTGATGATAGAATAGGTAAAATAGAAACCTTGCCTGACATTCGTCAATATCATCTATAACACGCCATTTTTAGCTGTACTATATTTAGAGAAATGAAAATAAATAGAAACTTCCTTTTTTAAAAAAATCATATAAATAATATTTAAACATTGAATAATTGTGATTGAATAGATAAAATAAAAAACATTTGTACTAATAAGTTCATTGAAAAAATATAGGCAAAAACTATTCTTCACAAAACATATTGCACTTAACATCAAAGGTAAAACTAATAACTCTGGGATTTTTTTTGAGATAATAATATATTTTGGGTTCAGGGGGGACTTTCTCCTCCTTAAATTTATCAATATCATCAGTAACAGGCTAACTATAGCTATAAAATTATACTAAAATATCATTCAACACAAAGCGTAGCGCATAGAATATCAAAGGTAAAAATAATAACTCTGTCATTTTTAAAAATATTTTCAGGAGGACATTTTCCACCTGACATTCATCAATATCAGCAATATCATCAGTAACAGGCCATTTATAGCTGTTATCAGCTATTTTGAAAATAGCTGATAACACTTAATATGACTCTACACAATTCTCATGGAAATATCAACCACAAAGAATGTGACCCCTTTTGAATTGTCCGTTGGAAACATGGAGAACTTTCTAGAGGGCTGAAGTCCCGGCTGTGGTTCGTTGACCAATGCTCATTCAGTTTGGGGGGCTTCGCAAAGAGTTTTTTTTTGGGTTGCTAGGATTTTTTTTGGTGAGTTTCACTCTGGCCGGTGGGGCTGTTAGCCCTGGCCGGCGTGGAGAGGAGTACATATCGCCATGGCAGATATCTGTGTCGATGAGATAATGTTTTCTTGATAACCAATATTCGAATAAGAGGATCGTTTTATTGATTAATTTAGGTCATAATCATCTGACAAAAAAAATCAGTTCTGAGAAACTTCTGGTACATTGCTTGCAAACACTGTAATAAACAGGATGTTCTACTTCTTGCATTCCTGAGCGTTGTGATAATAATAACGAAGGTTTATTATTATAATTGTTTTGAATTTTTATATCAATGACGTGAGAAGGTGTATTGATTGATACTCATACGTGAATAGGTATGAAATAACTGCTTTAAAGCACTTCAGTTTTAAATGTGACCATGGATAACTTGTAGTTAGCTGTCAATTATATTTCAATAATTTATAATGAGTATCTTATCTTGATCTGTCATTTAGAAATGGAGAATGATTTTTGATTTGGTTTTTTATAATGATGGGCTGTTTTGTTATCCAACTGCTCCTTATGTGAGTTGTAATTCTTTTTATTGTCTTTTAAATTCACGTTGTGTTAAATTGCAAAAATGCAATTACATCATTTTTCGGTTTTTCCAGTACTTTTAAATAATTAATGATTAATTAATTAATTAATTATTATAATTACTAATAAATAATAATAATTTATTCTTTTAATATTTATATTTTCACCACCAAAGTTTCTTTCTTATCTTGTTGCAACTTTTAAATTCTCAACGGATTTTTTTATAGTTTATTTAAATATCTCAATTTATGATTTTTCTTTTTGTAGTAATCAACTTAATCATTAATCACTTTAACTTTTTATGTAATTTCTTTTAATATTTCGATGTTTATTAAATTCGAAATCACTTTTATTTCACGGAACTATATGCTCGCAATTTTAATGGCGGAAGGTTTTGTGGTTAAACTGTCTGCGTGTCTCCTGGCTGGGAGAATTTCCTTTGTCAAGGGATAATTAGCTTTTGAATACTGAACATAACTTTCGAACATCTGGAGGCAGTTGATATTTTATTATTTCCCGATTTCCGTACATAGGTAAAATAATTGTACATTTTAAACACAAAAAAATGTGAAGTGATCCCCTGCTTACCTCCCCTATCACCCACTCCATTCTGTCCCGTCCCCAACAATACCACCCAAGTCAGACCTTCCGGCAATGCTTATTTTACAACTACAGCACTGTAAAGCAGCAATTGATGAAAACGATAAATTATCACTTGGACCCCCAGTAGCACAAAGATATTTTGCAACATTGTACGATATTGAACAATATTCGCAATATTGTATAATGTCATATAATATTATATAATATCGAACAATATTCCACAATATCGTACAACATAGTGTGCTACCTGGGACGTGCATAAGTATCTCATCCTTGACCTAAGATAGTTGGCTAAAACTCTCCGAATGCTTAATTTCAATTGAATACTTTTTACTGTTATTTATTATTAATTATTGTTAATTTTTGTATTCACGTTCCATATTGGAGACAGCTGCAAAAATATGCAAAGAAAAGATTGCGAATGGGAAAAAGAGTCCCTTATTTAACCCTTTCAATTTCAATACATGTTTCGTTTTGAAAATTACCAGATTTATTTAAAAAATGAGTATTAGACATACAGCTGGTGATAAATATGTAAAGGGGGAAAAAATTAACTTTTTTTATTTTCCAAAAATGTGTGACTTCACAGTGAAACCTTTGAACTGTAACGGGCTATTTTTCCTCCGAATAACTTATCATCGAAGTACAATTTAAGTTGTGTATTTAATTCATAAGTATACGTGAGTATTCAGGATAGTCAACCTTCATGAAATTCAAAACTACTTTCAGAGATTCAATTTTAAAAATTATCAATTTGTGCAAGAACTCTCATCATTTTGTTTCTCTTAGAGATCAAAAGCAATTTAGCTCTTGCAATGCCGATATCTTTGTGAATACTAACTGTATTGAACCTGAATTTTTATATAAGTTGGCCTAAAATATCTGGCTCTTAAGTTATGAAATTAAAATTACGTTATGTTTCGCCCATGCGCAGTAGAAAAATGCCCAATGTGTGGTTTCAATGCGAAACCAATGACAGCGAAAGGGTTAAAGGAATGAGACATTCCGTGTCAAAATAATAATAATCCTTTCTCCCTATTAGCACAGGATATTTTACGATATCTCCACGATGTTGCTACGATATTCTAAATGCCACGCAACATCGTAGGGATATTGTACGAATATTGTAGATCATCTTGTGCTAATAGGGCTGTTTTATAAAATATCAATCTGTAAAGCAAATGACAAATGAGAGTACAGTGAAACTTCAATTAACCGTCTCCGTCCGGACCAGGGCTGTGATCCGCATGGACGGATAACAGAAATCTCTTAATACATATCTACAGAAACGTGATTTCACTGCTGGCGTGGGGTGAAAATGAAAACAAAAGACTTTAAAAATGAATAATACACACATTTTGTGTTCAATTTTTCAAATAGATCAATATAAGATTAGTAATGTGCAGAAATGTATTTCAATACTATAAACCTGCGTTTTTAGATGATGACGAATAATGCACACTGACGGCTAATCGAGTGACAATTAACCGAAGTTTTACTGTACTTCGAAAAGAGAGCAATATGTGTGTGTGTGTGTTTTTCCTGCTATGTAAAATAAAGTTTCAACTCGTGTTATACAAGTGATTTTAAAGTATTACAGAAAACTTTAAGGTTAGTTTCGGAATACCAAAATTAATAAATTTTGCACTGAAACAATGTACACCAAAAATATTTGCATAGCTTCCTGCATGTGTAATGCAGCAAATTAAATGCTTGCTCAAGTAATACATCCTACTGAAATTGTCAAATAAAGATTTACCTCTATTCTTTAGGCTCAATTCGCTTATGCAGAATCTATGCTGAAATTGACTTTCAATAAAGAGTCACGTTATTAGTGGCATTGAAATAGTTATTAGATAAAGAAATTTCAAGGTGCCAGTAAGACAGTTTCGTCAAAAGGACAGACAGAGAAAGTGAGCACTAGCTCTGAAATACAAAAGTATAAAAGTTTTTTATTCAATTTTGTTTGCAAATATGAAAATTTGAGACTATAACCATCAAATGTTTTCTTTGGTGTACCGACTCTATACAAACATGGGTTGCAGAAACAATGTGAGCAGCACATTGCATAGGCCCTCCACAGAAAAAGCCCGGTCCTTGTAGCAGATAGAATTTTCTTGCCCTGATAATTTTTTTAAGCTTTCAAAGTTCCAATAATATATAAACAAACTACAACATTCAATGTCAACCAAATAGCTCTGTCAAGCTCGACAGTATTGTTACAAAGCTGTAAAGTTGTTTCCCTGACATGCTAATCTTGGCGACAAACTTAGAGACAAAAGGAATTTTCTAGAAAAATTTCGAACTGTCGACATGTCTGTACTGGGAGCCAGAAGTCGCTTGAACTTTCCAGAGATTACATCACTTCCTATGTAATGACGTCCTGTTGAAAAAGTATAAAAGAAAACTCTCATTTTGATCAGCAAGCAAGCTGATGAGCTAATAAGAAACCTTCGAGAGCTGTGTTGAGAATTATTTGAATCTCTGTTGTGAATTTTTACGAGTGTTGTTTTAATACTTGTGCTACGTTTCTTATCTTAGAATATTTGTAAAATAAAGAGCTTTATTTTTTTAATTCTGCTTTTTGGACTGCATTCACGTACACCCACAAGAGGATTTTGTCACATTTGGTGTCAGAACAATCATCATCTGAAGCGTGTGAGCATGAGAAGGTGCATATGTGAAGTACATTATCACTTAGCAGTCGTTTCGTATTGCTAAAAAAGTTAGGTGAGTGTATCAATGACGCAAAATCAAAAAGCGGAAACATTTATTATGTTTATACAGCAAAGGATTACGAAAGACAATATGGTTCATGAAACCGACCCACAATAAAAATATTTTTCCAAGAGCCTGTTTCTAGAGAAAAATTCCAAGGGAATTAAACATTTTTTTTAGAAACCTAACATTAGTTATGATTCATCACTTAGATTATTGTTGAAATTTCTTGATAATTATTATTCCCCACTTAATTATCTTTTTAATTCTTAAGACTTAATGGGTTAGTACATTCCGAAGACACCGTCTCACTCACCAGGGCGATATTGGAATTAAATACGCTTCTTGCAAAAGCATAATTCTGACATCACAGCACAGTGTAAGATGACGTGCAGTTCGACGACATGATCAATGACACTCATCACCTTAATGAGACTTGAGGTTAATTGACTTCAATAGCTCAATGGCTTTATATTTTATAACTTGATCAAAATGACATTTCATCAGAATGTACATAAAAGTAAAACAATTCATCAAGATTTTAAAAGTTTTGCTTCTTTCAATTCAAAGTAAAAACTTTAACCAGGTGAAGGTATAACTGATTAAACATGACATTTCGAAATAATATTTTTGATAAATTGTTTTCTCCAGTTAGGTGATGTTTCCATAATGAACTCGTTTCAAAGCGTGCTGATCTAAAAGATAACTAGACTTTCAATCATCAGTCAATACACTCTGCTTCTATTTCTACTTTTTTGCAACAAATAAAATGAGATTAATCTGTTGAAATCATAACTTAAACTAAGATGACAGTCATGCGTATCACTCAAACCTCACATATTTGGTTTCTACTAGTGCATTTTCAAATTGAATTGATCTACCATATGAGAAGATTTAATGACTTCCAATCATGAGTCAATACAATCTTCCTCTACCTCTACTTTATTTTTCATTCGCAACAATTAAAATGGCATTAATCTGTAGAAAACACAACCGAAGTTAAGAAGACAGTCGTGTGTATCATTCAAACCTCACTTATTTGGATAAATATTTAACAGATCAGTTTCTTCAGCAACTGAATCAACCAGAAATAGGTTCTGCAAGAGGATCCGAGGCTATAGTTTCATTTCATACAAGCCGAAAGTGCACGTGAACTCAGTGGTGAGTGACAAATATACACTAGTGTAGGTTTTGCAACTGGATTTCCTACTGAACCAGATATACATATAAGATTTCCTAAACTTCATGGAATTTTCATTTTTGAATTGTGTGTGTGTGTGTGTGTGTGGTTATCACATATCAGTGGGATTTCGAACTCATTTGCAAATGAGCTGCTGTGTCACATACTAGCTCACAACGGAACCAAACAGTAGTTATAATGCCGGAGTATTGTTTGAAAGTTGGTTTTTGCTTTTATTTTTGGTGAATATCGTAGACGTTGGTGAATGTTATATTTTGTTCTTACAGGTAGGCAAATTTTAGCTTTTAAAACTTTTCATTTAAAATTTGGAATTTATGTAAAAATATCAAATTAATTTTATACTTTTTCTTTATTTGCGTTATTAGTGTTAAAATGCATAGAAATAAAAAAAATCTTAATATAAATAAAAGACATTGTGTGTATGTAAGTATGTTTGTATGTATGTTCCACATCTCCTCCTAAACCACGGCACTGAATTAATGCAAACTTTTCACACTTAGTAATTAAGACAAGGGGAGATTACTGACAGCTTTTCAAAGCGCAAAAGTTAATTAAACAGTCAGTTAATTAAAAATTAACTGAAACCGTTTTTCCGCTGTAAGGTCGGAGCAAATTATCCCCCGAAAATTGTTTTTATACCATCTTAAAGTTCAATGTTTTACCCTTTTAATGATACCAATTTTGTATCTATGATATTTTTCCTTCAATTTTTATTAATTTTTCAACAATTAATAAAAGTTTGTCACGCAGACGATTTTGAAATAAAGCAAATTTAATGATAATCAGTTGCTAGGCCAACGGTATAATAACTTTGCCATTATTTTTCCTGTTTATTTTTTTTTTCAAACATCGTTTCTCAATGTTTTCATTGATTCTTAAAGAATTCTAAAGCTTATTTAATTAGATTTAAAATCTCTTGTCATCTTTACCTGCGTTTCCTAAGAAATAATAAATGCGAGAGTGTGTCTGTTTGTTACGCTTTCACGGCAAAACTACCAAACCGACTAGGATGAAAATTAGCAGAGTTGTAGTTTAAAACCCTACAACAGAAATAGGACACTTGATTTTATCATAAATTCAATATTTTTGACTAGAGACAACAATGAAATAATTAACAAAGAAAGGCCCATTGACTTAGCGATTCGCGTTGAAGACTTTATTTTTCAATCAACTGTCCCGTGATGCTTCAGGAATGCGTCAACATATGGAATAACTTATTTTTAAATTTTTAAAGTGAAACAACTCGTGATCGCAAAGAAAACCACAATTATGTGATCTTGCTGAGAAAAGAAATAAATAATTAATTTGAGGAATAATAACTGAAATTACTCCACTCGACGCTTGATTTTAAGTTTTTGAGTTTTCAGTCTATTTAATTTTAGTCATTTATATTTATATATTTTCCTTCACAGAATTTATTCAAGAAAATGTCCATAAATTGACGCCGGAAATCTTTTGACAGATATGATATAGTCGCAACAGTTTTTAAACTAAAATTAGAAATGAGTGTTAATTATAACTAAAGGTAAACATACTAAGATATATTTTGTTTTATGTATTATTTTGAATGGTAGAAGTGTATGACATATGACATGGTGGATAATATATTCCATAGATTGTAAGGGCCTGATCTTACCATTGAGTACAATGACGTAATTTATAGTAACGGAGATTTAAATTATGTAGAAGACTTAAATGATATTGCGATAACGGGCAAAGATCTATCGAGTTTTGGAATGAGTAGACCGTGTAGGACAGAGCAAATTATTAATGACCTAATGCAGAAACTGCCCTACCATACAAAAGAATTGCAATAGCGACTAATTGAGTTCGTCCCACGGTTGAACTCAGGACAGAAAAAAAACGTTTTCGATAGTGTTTTGCAACAGAGTGAAAGTGTAGAAGGGTGGTTAGTTTTTCAGAAGACTCCTTGGCGGTACTTGGGAGTCTTTCCTTCCCAATCTACTCAAATAAGCTTAGCTCAAATTTGTGAAGATGATATACTAAGATAAGATACTGCTGACGCAATAGTGAGAGCTATAGAATGTTATAGCATTGTAAGCTGTCGATTTGGGACGAATGTACAATATCCCAAAAAAGAACAGTTGATTGAACTATGAAAGGTATTAATAACAACCAAAGAATCATGGGAGGGATGGCAGTATTGATGTCAGGTAATTTTAGAAAGATTAAACCTTTAATAACTAAGGGACACAGGTGGATGAAATAAATACATGTTTAAAGAAGTCTCCGTTATGGGAGCATGTCAAAAAAATTAAACTCACTGCGAATATGAGAGTTAAACTGTTCAATGACACTAAATCAGGACTAATCTTTTAAAAATTGGTGAAGGTCGGTTTAAAAGAGATTCAAACAGTGTACTGAAAGGGGAATTTTTTGAAATTGTTCATAGCACAGAGGAACTGATAAGCAAAGTTTATCTTGTACTACAAGCTAATATGAGGAATAGAGAATGGTTGTTGAATGGGTAATTTTGGTACTGACTAATGAAAGTTTAGGTCAGATAAATGGAAAAAAACATGTCACAAATGTACGGAGTTATTACAGACTATCTACCTGTAGATACGGTAACGGGCAACAACAAGTAACATCATATCCTGTAGAATTCTTCAACTTCTTAGAATTTTCAGAGGTACCTTCCAACATACTGAGATTAAAAGTCGGTGTGCTAGTACTATTGATACGTAACCTCGATGAACAGAGACTGCGCAATGTACCACGTTTAAAAATTTCATACCTAGTTCAAAACGTTATGCTATCTCCTGTTATGACTGGCATAGCGAGAGGAGAGAATGTTTTAAGTCCACGCATTCAGATAACTCCGAAGGATTTACGATCCCATTCCTAAAGGAAACAATTCCCTTTAAAATTAGCATTTGCCAGGCTCAGGACCAGACACTCGAAGGGGCAGATGTACATTTGGAAAAACCATATTTTTTGCATGGGCAACTATATTTGGCATGTTCACGTGTGTCCAGCCCACAAAACCTCTACATCGGTGCAAAAACCGTAAAACAAAAACGAAGTATACAAAAGTGTGTTTCCATAGATAAACAAATTACCTAACTATAACAGCAGACACATGTACAATACGCTGTTAGTCGTCCAATTATGTATTATCAACCGACAAAACATTTAATTTCCCTTTTCAACATGTAACAAAATATTTTCATTCGTGAATTTAAAAAATTAATAATTCAGATTCTTCGCACACGAAGTCGCGGGTAACAGCTAGTACTAATATAAAAATTGACCGAATAACTGTAGCCCTGAAAATGATGATTCCTTATTTTTCATGCTTCAGAATATTAACTCAACATCGTTCTGAAATTTAGATTTAAAGTATCATCAGTTATGATTTAACTCAATCATATTATAATATAATAGTATAGTTTGATTTTTATATATTTTCATTGATCGAAATAATTTGATAAATGAAAAAAATGTGTATTAAGTGTCGACGAGATTTAATTTTTGCGTGTACTTGTTTTAATCATACATGTTTTGAGGACTTCCTTAATAATAAAATATAATCTGTCGTAAATAGTAACTCAAGTTGAGAGAAGCTGGAAAGCTACGTTTTTTATGCTCTGATACATAGGTTCTCAACCTATGGAACGTGTAGTTCTAGGGGTACGTGGTGGACAATTTGAGGTTCGCAAAAGCAATATCAGTAATGGTGAAAAATGCTAAACATAAGGGAATAAAACGAAAAAAAGTAATGAATTTTGTTCCATCAAATTCGTGAGAAAAGTGAAATTTATGCAAGCCCAAATACCCACTGGGTAGCAGTGAAAGAAGAATACAAAGAACTCACTGGAAATGCAATAAAATGTTTAATACTTTTCACGAACACAGAGCTTGTGGAGAGAACACACTCGTCTTATGCATATATTAGTAACGAACTAGCCGACCTCCGGGCGGGTTTGCGGCCTGAACTCACTTTGCTCAGCGCTACCCCTGCCACCTTGCTGCTTCGAGGCTCTCAGCCACTACTTTATCAGTTTTAAATACTGCATGAAGATCAGTGGAACAGATCATAAAACTGTAGTAGATTTCATATTCATTGTAGACAACAGATTCCTTTAAAATTGTAAAATCTTTCAATAAACCTCATCTTGTAAGGTTTTGTATAAATGTTTCAAGAATTTTGGCATAAAAGTATTCAGATACATAAATACAGTATGAAATTGCCCTAACTAAACAGTTTCCATCACCTACAAAAGGTATTTTAAAATATTTTTGGCACGCTATTGTGATGGAACTCTTGGGATCTATATATCTACAATAATATGGTAAAAAACTCAGAGATTCTCCAGCCCCAGTCACCAGACCTATTTCGACATTTTTTTTTAATTTGAAAGGTAATGACGTCTAGATATGTCATCAATGGTCGTCTGTTTCTCCCCCTTCCATTTTCGAACGAAATCGAAAAAACACTTCTCCTCTGTTCATTGTCTATGGGTAAACCTTGTAGAAATTCCCCAAATCCAACCACCTAACCGATTTTGACAATTTTTATTTAATATGAAAGTTTATGACGTCTAAATATGTCATCTAGGGTCACCTGCCCCCACCACACCTATTTCCGCACGAAATTGAAAAAACTCTTTCCCAATGTACATTTCTGTATGGGGAAAAACCTTTGGACAGTTCGCCAACAACAACCACCCGACGGATTTCGATTATTTTTATTTCATATGAAAGCTTATAACGCCTAGATATGTCATCAAGGGTTGCCTGCCCCAACTACCCCCCATTTTCGAACGAAATCGAAAAACCTCTTTCCTGATATACATTTCTGTATGGGGAAAAACCTTTGGACAGTTCGACAGCAACAACCTCCCGAAGGATTTCGTCAATTTTTATTTCATATGAAAGCTTATGAAGTATAGATATATCATCAAAGGTCGTCTCCCCTCCCCCACCAACCACCAACAAATCGAAAAAACATATAGAGAATGTATGGTGGAGAAGTGTTTTTTCTATTTCGTTCATAAATGGGGGGTGGGGATGGGGCAGGTGACCCCTGATAACATATCTAGATGTCATAACCTTTCAATTAAAGAAAAATGTAGAAATCCGTCTATGGCTGTTGCTGGCGAACAGTCCAAAGGTTTTTTCCCCATAGAGAATGTACAGTGGGAAAGAGTTTTTTCGATTTCGTTCGAAAATGGGAGGGTGGGAGGCAGGCTACCCTTGATGACTTATTTAGACGTCATACGCTTTCATATGAAATAAAAATTGTCAAAATCGGTCGGGTGGTTGAGGCTGGCTTACTCGGTGAGGAATGTTTTACCAAATTAATAAATATATAGATATCGCAGTAAGCTTGACGAAGTTCCAAACATAGAATTACATATGTTTCCAGTTAAACCTAAATTTATAAAACTTGGCTTTATAAAACGAGTCCAAGGATCGCATTAAAATTGTCTGTCATTTGAATAGTTAATAATCGCAATAAATAATTACTAGTTTAAATAATAGGATAATGTGAAATTAACTCCATGTTGTTTTCATATACTTTGGCGTAGAACTAATGGTAAATAAAATGGCATAAAATGTAAGATCAAAAATGAATTCTACAAATGATATTAAGTTAATTCGAATCGTTTAACTTTTAGGTTAATTTTTCATCTAATCTAAGCACTTAACATTATTAAAAAAAAATATCTTTGGGTAAGGAATTATTGAGGGGGGGAATGATAGTAAAGAATACTCAAAAATAAAAAGATTAATCAATGGGTAGGCGAAGAAAAAAGTTTGAGAACAGCTGCTCTAATGAAATCTTACATGAATTTTAAAGTAATTAAAATATTAAAACAAAATTTAGTTTTATACATTAATAATCAATATCCTATGTAAAAAATTATTTCTTTAAAACGACAGTTGTTTAACTTTGTGCTGTACTTTCTACAACTCTTACTAGTGTAAATGCGCAAAGTCTTATTGGTTGATTCAGTTGCTAGTAAGTAGGTCAAGTTGATTGTACGTACTACAATTAAATTTAGTCACTGACTATAATCCTGCTGAGAACCCAAACAAAAATACAACGATAAAACAATAAGCGCCAAAGAATTCGAAACCAAAATGAGGGATATAGAGGATTTAGAAACATGTTACACGTCAGCATGTTTTTCAGTAGGGATTTACTATCCAACCGCTTGTTTGCAAATCCAGCAAAACGTATTCGTTTATAGAATAATGTTCTATAAACGAATTAATTAATTCTCTGTTCTACTTCTTACCTAAAGAAACTGTAACTTTACAAGAAAGTCGAAAACAATGAAAACATCATAAATTTTCAGCAAACATCTAAGAAATATAAACATTTGTCAATGCCACGTGTTCGTAGCTTGAAAATGTATAGCAATATTGCAATTGATGAGAATTTTTTAAAACAAAGTATCAAAGGAATTTTTAAATTTTTAGACGCTGAAAAAATATCATAAAAGTATATTTGGCAAGAAACTTTAGTTATCTGAAAATAGTATAAAAAATAGTTTTTCAGTTTTGACAAATATGAAAACTAATTTTATAGTTTTCTTTAATTTTGTTTTTAATTCTTGAACGTTAGAAATATGTATTAAAGGAATTGTAGGCAAGACAATATAGGTATCTGATAGAAGTTCAAAAAATTAGAAGCATTCAAAAGATTTCATCAAATTAAATTGGTATACTTTGATAGACACGAAACAAGTTTTTTTATTGGAATGAACATAATCTTCGTGTTTTCTATTCCAATTTCTTGAAAAGTGTTAACACAATCCAGTGGTGGCGAATCAATAACCCGCGGGTCAGACACTGACTCTAGAAGGCTTTTTAAATGAACCGCGCGATGATTTTTATAATCTTATTTTTTATATTATAAAAGAGAGAACAGACAATCGAAAATATTGAAAAATTAAATTATATAAATTTTTTAACGTCGACCTTTATTACTTTTGCAAGTGAAAGAAAAAAATTGCAAAACAAAAATGAAAATAAATTTTTTAGAGGATTTTAAAAGTGAGATCAAAGAAAAAAAAGTCAACTGTCAAGTTTTTCTGTTAACAAATTTTCGGGATTTCCAAATTATTTGCAATCTTTTTACTACTACCCTTGTCAAAGGTACGCCACTGACTCAGTGACCCACGGCTAATATTCAAAAATTGATGACCAAAATTTGACCACTTCTCAAAAAGGTTCTCAATCACTGACATAATCTTTCTTAAATATTTCATTGTTGCAGAAAATTGAAAGTTATTTAGAATATTTATGTCTTTCATTTCTAACCTCATACCCATCATATTTCGAAGTGAAACTATTTTTCTTTTTACCTATTAATCGCTTCGGAATTTAATTGTATAAACTATCATGCTTTTTTCCATTGGAACAAAATTTAATTTAATTTTTTTATTACACAATATGTATTTGTAACATTAAGCCATGCAGTATGTCCCTTCATAATATGTGGGTAAACGTTCTTGAAAATAAATAAATCATATTCCGTTTCTTCTGTATATTTTCTTACAAAATATTAGTCTAGATTTTAAATTTTATTTCCTCAAAAATTCTTTAATCATACAGGCTGAAATAAATAAACGAATGAAAACATTCTAGAAAAGAAGCAAAAATCATGTTTTATTAAAACAAAAATGCTCATCACGAAATTTTTTTCTTATTGCCCGATACATTCCTTTTGAGCTATTTTTTAATTTAAAATCAACATCATGTTATGTACAGAGTCTTAATATATTTTGTTCACTCCACTTCGTTTAATAATTACAAAATAAAGTTTGCATGAAATAATAAAGTCGTATGTTAGTTAAATTTAATTTAAACCTGATTTGTGTGTAAAGCTTTGAGTTCAAAACCTTATGAACAATGATACTGAATATATCATATGATTCAACGAATTATTAAACATAACAAAACACGGCATTTTAAAATCACAAAATAATATTCTCAAACAAACATATTAAAAATAGTAAAATAAAACAATATCTTACAATATTAAAAAGCAGCTTTCTGTGGTTATTTTTTATGACATTTTACAACTTCTTTATGTTGGTATAAGTAAAAGTTAATCAATTAGACACTGTGCATAAAAATAATTGTACGTTATTCTTATTTGCATTTCAATCAAATAAACATCGATTAATGGTTTGAAAGAATTATGCACTGTTTGAATTCACTTAGAATATAGAATAATGTTCAAATTCTGCCTGCATCTTTGCAGTATAATTATTCATTCACACTAAATGTTAATTTTTAATAAATTTGCTGCCCTTAGAAACCAAACTTTACGTTGAGTCGAAACAAAGCTGGATTCAGAATTTTATAAGTATTGATGAGTTTTCTGTCTTGTTTATTTCGGTGTAATTTAGAGCTTCCGTGTCCAGGACAGACTTCCGGTGAAATGCTTCGTCAAAGGGAAACTGGAAGTGTATACTTGGCCCGGGAGTTCTGTGTGCTGGCAATAAACAAAACAGAAAACTCGTCCTTTGCATTCGAATTAAAAGCGATTATCTGTTTTTCAATTCCTAATTTTAAATTAACCAGAAAAAAACCTAAACTCCTAGTTAAATCAGAATAAAAATTGATTTTTGTAGCTTATTTTTTTAATGTCTTATAAAAAAAATAAAGATAGAATCAGTGAAATAAAAGTCAATGTAGCATTTTATGCTTCCAATAACAACAGAAATTCTTCAAATGGTTTACTCAGTTATGTTGTTACATCACTGAATAAACTCTGAACGATGAAGTATCAAACTTTATGAAATGTCCTCGTTCGAAAATAAAAACTAATACCTTCCGTGGAGCTGAATTGAAACTATCCTTATAACGTAAAAAAAAATCATTAATTATTTCCAAACTTTGAAGTTATAGAACTGTAATATTTCCAATTCCATTTTTATTAATTAGCAATGATTTTTTTATATATATTACTGCAGAAATAAAATAAAGGTTTAATAAATAACTTCCAATTGAGCCACTGATTACAGTACCTTTATTGAAAAAGACTCAGATAAATGTGATATACAAGCACTTGATTACTAGTCTTTTAAAAATAACACAAAATAAGTGGTATTTTTCAATATAGCATTAGTTAACAATTGGTATAACAGTAAAACATTTAAATTGCCCGTATACCAATCCAAATCGAAAGCGGAGTTTAAGCGTTTATGTATGTTAAGAATCAAGAATTATTTAAATAGTAGTAGAATACAAAAAAATATTTATGCATCAGAAATAAAATATTGATCGTACTTACTTTTTTTGCAGCTAAATAAATTCATAAAAGTGAAAGTCTAAAGGAAGTTATTTAATTTTAGATTAGTTTAAGTAATTAGAGTAATTTTATATTCAAGCCGAAGCATTTAAGACATTAGTTTCCTCATTTGCAGCATAAAAATACTGAACTTGGCTCATTGCCAACCTTAAAGATATGCGCATTTTAAGATAGAGTGGATTTAAATGAATGTTGAGTATTAGAGAATTATTTAGATAGTTGTTGTTACACGCTGAATATAAAAGATTATTTACGCAGCACAAATAAACTATTATTTATAACTACTTAAAACAGCTAAACAACTTCTTGGCGATAGCGAAAACAAAATAATTTTTTGGAAGTCCTTTATGTCGAATAATTTTAGGGATAAATTAAAGCTTTTAAGGCATTTACTGATCGTTTCAATATCCCGAGACTAGCAATTTTGGACGATTTTACTTCGGAAAGGGGTGACATACAATGAGCAAGATGAGCGCATTTCCGGAGGTCTTTGTTAGGTCACGCTAAGCAAAATGTAAATATCTCCCCCTCCATTTTTCGATTTTCCTCTATTTTCGTGAAACTAATTCCGCCTGTCATATGCGCAAAAGCGCAGAGTGTTTCGGAATCCGAGAATATACAATATGTTCATCATTCATGGCAATAATAATGGCCTTGGCTCCTTGCCAGTTTATTCGTAGATTCATTTTAAGATGGAACGGATATAAATGAATTGTTGAACGTCAAGTCGTTTTTACACTCTGAATACAAACGTTTACTTACGTATTATAAATATAATAATATTATTTATATTTACTTTTAATAGCTAAATACCTTCAGGACAAAGGTGAACACGGAAAGAATTCATAAGAAATCATCCATGTCGAATACTGGCATTTATTTTTCTCATTTATAGCAAATATAATGACCTTGGCTCACTCCCAGCTTATTCGTGCACGCATTTTAGGGTGGAACGGACTTAAATTAGTTTCTGAGCGTCAGAATATTTTAGATAGTTATAGTTAATTACGGAATATAAACTTCAAATTGTGCATTAAAAAATACTATATATATATATATAGTATGTATATTACGGAAAAGCTTTCTGCGTTTGAAACAAAACATCAATTTTTGCAGTGGCGTAGCTAAAGGGGGCGGTCCGCCCGGGCGCCACTTCAAAAGGGGTAGAAAAATCAGATATGCAGGAAAAGAATTTTATAACTAAAAAGAGCAACGGCATTAGATCAATCATTGTGTACATACCAAAAATAAATAATGCAATTAATTCGTATTTTTCGCCTTTTGTAAGTAAATTGTAGATATGTGAAAGATAGACTGGTGGTGTAAGCGCCATTAGGCAACTGTCTTCTGCAGATATCGAGGGCGTCAAACGCCGAATTACGTTATTGATTTAATGGTTTTTCCCCCGGAATTTTTTTTTTTTTCATATTCTGAGATTTATGTCCCCTATGTAACTTACACAGGCAGGGCGGCATGTTGCAAGTTCGCCAAAAAGCTGTAGCTACACTAATCAATTTTGATTGAAATGTAAAATTCTTTATTCTAAGATTTAATTTGTAAATCATGGATAGTTGACATTTTTTGTTTTGTTGAAATTTTCAGGATATGTTCTTCATGTAAAACTATTAGACACGTGTTTCTTTATTTTTGCAAAAAAAAATCCTATAGTTTTGGGGGCCAAAATTGAAGATCGTCCATTATTTTAAAAAACCTACCATTTGACATAAGGCAATAATTTTTGTGCCAAGAGTGAACCATGGCATTGGTAATTATTTTGTGTTCGTCTACTTCCACACTGGCTGTTAGGACATAAAGGCTTATGGTCGACTTTACGAACCATGGCCAAAGGTCATTCAAAATTCGACGAAAAAAGGCTTTTTTTCTAAAACTTTGACCGTCAAACTCTTCTCGTGCCAACAGTGAACTACAAAGTTTTATATTTCATAGAATGCATACTAATGAGAAATACCGAAAACGGGCAAGATATGTATAGTTGACTTTTGGCGTACAGAAATATTTGACCTTGAAATTGCTGAAAACACAAAATTGCATGATTGTAGAGGTCATTCACTGCTTGTGCCAAGAGTGACCAGGTATGGAATTAGCTGAAAAAGAAGCCTTAAGTATAGGAGAAACAAAATCAATTCACAGATCTATGATAACTTATTTAAGTTTTATATAATGCAGCTCTACACTTTGTGCTGAACATGTGTTTTGTGGCACTTGTTAAAAATTGTCGATTGCTTTTATTTTAATATTTATTACTATTGTATGTAAAAATATTACATTAAAATTTCTTTAACTTACTGAATTGCTCTCTGAACATAATATACAATTACAACAAATTGAAAACTGAGTACTGCAAATACTCATTGTATGACAATACCTCTCCTTTTATACTCCTGTAAGTACAATATTATACAATGCTATCTGTGTAACAGACGAAATGAGCTTGTCTAAAGTAAATTATTTAACAGCTAAATTATTTATGTTGCAATAAAGCATTATCAATTCTATTTACTTGAATATTTCTCATAACTTTACCAAGATCAGCAGCACCTTAGACAAAGTACGCTTTATTTATACTGAAAAACTTAAAGTATCCGCTAGCAGATCTCCCATTGCAGCAAATGAGCCTATAAACCTGGCAAATAATACCACAATTCTGAATGTTTTAGAAGAGGACTGGCACTTTAAAATAGAAAAATAACATGTTTCTCTTACAAACAAAAAGTTCGTAATATACAATTACAACGAATTGAAAATTGAGCACTGCAAATACTCATCGATTGACAATAAGCCCTTATTTCCATACTGCCAGGCGATTCTTCTTGCAGCATTTATAAGCAATAATTATTTGATCAATGTCCATACTAGATGGGTCATTTCCATATAGTTGTACAGGCCCATAGAAAAAGAATTTAATGTTCACCTTTTCTTCTTGATCTCTTTTTGGTTAGCGGAAATTACCAGCGCCTTTTTCTAGGAACTTCATAAATATGTCTTCACCTTCAATCTTTTTTACTTTATCAATGTAAAACCAGTTCTGTTCATAGAACACAGTAAAATAGAAATACCCCTGAACTCCTCTCTGTATGTTTTGAAGCTTTATTTTGATGCCTTGAATGGAATCACTTCGACTAATTGTTGAGTTATTTTGTGTGATTCATCGCTTTCTAAAGAATTGTCTGTAGAGATACTATCGTTATTTTCATCATTTTTTTTCCTTTTTGGTGTGGTTGGACAAATAGTTAAAGCTTCGCTTCTTCCCTTTGTCATCCGTTTCTTGTTTATATCCATCTAACTGGAGTTTGAACATCATGGATCGGCTCAAGGGTTGTAAGCAAGTTCTGCACTTCTTGTTGTTCCAGCTCCTGTAAAGAAGGGAAAGTAATCTATATATAACTCATATCTGATTAAAAATATAAGTTAATGTATCCTCCCATACCGCGTTTATAATGGTAACGTAATATAATATAAATAATAAAATATAATTTAAAAGTTTCTTTACTTGTTCAGTGATGTCATATAAATCTTCATTAATGTCATGAACAAGTTCCAGACTTGGACTTTGTGGTTTTATTGAACCATCTTTATGCAGAACCTATATCCTGCTGAAGAGGCTTCTGATTTGAAATAATTTTCTTCTAGTAGGATCTATCTGTTGTATCATTTCCTTCACTATATTTTCTGGTGAGGATTTTACAAATTTTTTTCCTTTCATAAAGATGTTATAGATATGTAGTTTTTGTTGTAAGAGGAACATGTTATTTTGGCCATTTTCTTTGAATATTTTTTTAAATTTGAATCTTCGAACAGTCACATTGAATTTTAGTAAAATTGAATATCTTGAATACCATGAACACTTATATATTAAATACATTATTTAAATTGCATTTTCTCGAATACCATTCGAAGATTAAAGTTTAAAAAATATCTGTTTGTGCAAGAACCCTCATGATTTAGCTTCTCTTAAAGAGAAATTGAAATTCACCTCACTGAAATGCCGACAGCATTCTGAATTTTAATGGGATTCAACTGGGAATTTTTTAAAAGTTGCTCCATATATCTTGCTTCGAAGTTATGAAAGAAAAATTCCACTGCGTCTCGCACATGCGCAGTAAAAAATTATTTAGTACAAACACTCATATTTCCTGTAATATTCAACGTATTTACTTCAAAGTTTAATACAATACTTCTGTAAAATATTGTCAAGTGTTCTACAAATTTCGAATAATTTGAATGAAAACTCTGCATGTTATAAGCAAAACACATGCGGGAAAATTTGGGATTTTTTAAAGAAACATTTATATCTTCCCGACTATTTGTGCCATGCTTACGAAAATGCATGTAAATATTACGCACATTAAATCATAACCATTGATAAAAGTTACATCTCGTTATCAGCTTTCTGTGAAACAGGATGAGTGAAACATCATTTTCGCCTTCATCCCCCTTTTTGGTGGTCTCCCTAATTGCCCTCGTGACCGAATCTTCACTGTAATATGTATATGATACTCTATTGAATGTCACACGATTCTCCAGAAATGATTTCGAAACATAGTTTTAGTATTAATTGCAAATTTATAGCTTTTTTCAAATGTTCCTTAACTTTTGTATGCCAGTGTACTTTATTGTACATTGATAGAGAAGCATTTTTAATGAAACACAAGTAGGAGAATTTTTTATAGTTTATTTATATCTTCGCAGAAGTGTAGCTAATTTTTCATGAAATGCGTTTTAAAGTAGGAAGAAAAGAATTTAAAAATTATATGTTATCGGACCACTTAAGAAGACTGGTTTCCCAAACTGGACCACCAATTTCTTGAATCACAATTAAAGCAAAAATATTATTTGATTCTCAAATTCACAGCAGCGCAAAATGTATCAACCCAAGTATGACGTTTTATGTACTGCGTTAGATCTGCTGCTTCCTTTGCTTCTTCACATATGATACAAAACTACGCATCCTTAGGTTTTTGTTCTTTTTAAATCGATATTTGATGTCTATAATGTCCTTTTATTGCTTCGACTTGTTCTACTTCCAAATTTTGAGGACTACTAGTGATTATAACTGCTTTATGGACTATTCCTTTAGTTCAAGATAAAAGTCCCATTGATCTAAACAGTCGAAGTTAGGCAACTGTTTGTGGTCCACTTCAAACAAGAACCACAGAAGGTTTTTCTAACCTTATCTTTAAATAAAATACCTTATCTTTTTAATTTTTGTTAAAATTATTATAGTAAACTGTAGCAAAACAAGTTTCCTATCTGAGGATCTAATAGCATATGTTAATACTTACTTTGAGCGTAAGGACTATTTGTCTTTTGTTAAAATTTTTCTTTGATGACTTCTATATCTAACAGTTGTTATCTTACTGTAACCACGTAGCGCTTCCTCTTAAAATGATGTCGTTCTCCACGTTTACATCGTTACAACATAATTTGCATATTTTACGGACCGAACATTTAATATAATTGAAGTTATCATATTATCTTTCCAAATTCGGTAAATCTTCCTTATTTTTTTTAAATTTGGATTTTATAGAGATTTTATAGAATTAGCCAAGTCCGAGATGGATTTATAGGCACTCTGTAGTTATTATAATAATTAAAGATTTTTATTTAATCCAATTTTCAATACTCTCACACAGAAAGGTTAAGATAATGTTTTTTTTACATTCTTAAAAACTTTTCTGAAAATATTTTGTATTAGCCACCTTTGGCGACCAACTTGCCCTTCAGAAATATTTGTTGTATCTCGTATCAATAAAATCTATGTAGTTCTTCAAAGTCCTTTGTGTAAGGTATTTCAACTCCAGATCGTGATAAAACATCTATTCCTTGCTATTTTGGGTGCTTTATGCCTATTCTGTGTATTGTGCTCATGCAACTATTTAAATGCCGGTTTGCGATTTCTTTTAAAATTTGAGTTTTTATATAAAAGTTTAATTGATACAAAATTCAATAGATGTAACAACTTCTAAGCTAAGTCTAATCATGCGCATTAAAATTATAGAGTGATGACCCTATTCTAGATATGTTTCACTATTCAGTTAGTATCCTGGAATAAATTTTAACACATTCGCTTTTATTATCATTGGCGATTCGCTGGAAATATTAATCATGTTTTATTTCAGGTAATCTGTATAGCTTCCTCTTTATGCTTCCTTAAAATGGGTATTTTTAAGCTCAAATGAGGTGTGCTACAAGGCTCATCCACTTGAAACGCAGCACACGTACAAAGCTGCAGGAAGCGACAACAGCGAGATGTGGTGACAGGAAACTTGGCACCTTGTAAACTTAATAGGTATTAACTGTGCAAGGTAGTTTATAAGCGTAAATGATTAAGTAGGTTTTTTTCTTATAGAATTAGGGTGGGCTGGCTGCCGTGGGTCATGTGATAAGGAATGAGGAGATGTCTATCTAAACTTACTATATTTTTGCCTTACGCCACGCATTCAGGAGAAGATATAGCAGGGTTATCCATATTGCTACAAACATGGAAAGTTGCTTCCCAGCAATGTGAGTCTTATGGTTGAGAAGAGAGTTTTACAGGGGTAAGTACGAGATGACCGACAGAAGCCACGTCTTGACCCCTGACCTTGGCGACAAATTTGGCGACGAAATATGGGATCTCAAAGGTGCTGGAATCTTCTCGATATCTCTATTAGCGGAGGAGATACGCTTGAATGTACTAGATGATTCCATGTGACGTCACAGCCTGCCGCGGGAGACTGTATAAGGAGAGCGCTTGGATGATGGAGAGAATGTTGATCGACTGGGATCGCCTTGGAGCGCGAACGTCTTTGGAGTTCTATCCGCTGTGTGAGCTAGTTAGCTGTTAGACGCCGAGCAGTAGTAGTGTTGATCCATTGGGAACGACTTTAGAGTTTCGTCCGCAGAGCGAGTTAGGAAGCTGGTGAGCTGAGGGCTATTGAAAGTGCAGTTATTGTCGTTACTAGTTATTTGCTCACTGTTTGTGTTTCTAAATATCAAAATGTTGAACTGTTATTACCTGTAAATTGTTGTCTGTTTACATTGGTAATCTGAGCAAGAACTATTGTTTCCTGTATCTGTGCTACATGTTTTCCTGCATATTTGTGAACAAACCTTCATTCTCCATTATCCTGCGTGTTGACCCGTTTACACCATACAACCAAAGTATGACTTTTGTAACAATATAAACCCAACCCGCGATATGGCGCTGCACAGTCTATATATTATGTATTGGATATTCCGTAACCCTGCGAACGACACGAGATGAATAATCTTCCAGCTAAAAAAAATCTGCAGAAATTTTTTTTGAAGTTTTCTTAAAGATTTCTGCAGATTTTTGTAAGACATAAGTAATGCAGATGCAGATGTTTGTAAGCAAACCATCTGCATTTTTCTTCAATTTAATCTGCATAAAATCCGCAAAAAAATTTATTTTTATTTTTTTCTTTAAATATCCTGTAGATTTTTTAAGACTTTGCATTTTGCCTTCAATTCAATTTGCAGTTATTTAGCAGATTTTCAAAAAATCATTAAACTTGACCAATATCTGTTGATTTTTTGAAGATTTAACTGCAATTTCATAATATCTGCATTTCTCTAAATACATATTTTGCACCATATTCTCTAATATTGCAGCTTTATTTTCCAAAAGATATAAAACAAAATTATAATGTAATTATCATTATTGTTTGATTCTACAGCAGACAGGAGTTTCAAAAAATTTCCCAATCGAAAATTGTCTTAGGCACTAAATTTTTTAAATATGCCACTGAAAAATTGAATTTTAAATTAATCTTTAAAATAAATATTTGAGGTTTTACCATTTTAAACTTTTCCCCCATAATTTAATTAATTTGCAATTAACTGTTTTCCAACTCTCTTTCTGACTAGCTATTTTCCTCGAAAAAGAAGGGATAAGTGGAGCTTGTGCCTATTGGGTGGAGAGAAGGCTTACCAGAAAGATAGAAGGTGAAAACGAATTTATTGAAGCAGAGAATCTAAATTATTGAACAAAAATATTACTAATCTCATCTGTTACTCATCTCTACGACTTTGAAACACGTATTCTGATCTTGGTTGATTTTTACACCACTAGATGGCACCACGAGAGCTATGGTGACGCTAAAACTCAAATAGATTTAATTATCCCCATCTCGTGTATTCCGGGGCGGCTTTGTGGTTAGCGTTCCCGCTCGCCAACTATAGGAACGCTGTTCGAATCACGGACAGGATGAGTTTGAAGATTTGTCACAATCTGAATCGGCATCGTACAAGTAAGTTGAATCACAAATTAGATTAATGAAATTAATAATTACATTAATTGAAATTAATAATTAAACCCTGACTGTAGGAAACTCTGAAGGTATTTGGAACATATTTTTTTTCAGATATCCTACATTTTTTTCTGCAGAAAATCTGAAGGTATTTGGAACATAGTTTTCTTCAGATATTCTGCATTTATGGCTGGGCTGCTTTTCAGTGAACGTAACCATGGTTTTCACTCTGTAACAGCGAATTTTCAATCACGTAGTTCATATTCGATAAAAAAATATCAGACCAAGAATTAATTCACCCAACTGTTCCGTCGACGAATAAAAGTTAACTCCAAATTTCAGATAAATTCCTAAAAGTCCAAGAAAGTTACCCATAACATCATCTGTCGAGAAAAAGTATGTCGCAATGCCACCAATGGCTAGTTTGAACATTATAGAAGCTTGAGGATTTTTTTTGTGCTTTTTTTATAAGCATCTTAGCTTATTTTTCGTTTCTTTTTCTTTTTTTTTAGGGAGGGATACAGAGTTTTAAATAGATTACTATATTTGAGTTAAACTGATATAAAAGCAGAAATGACTGAAATGCAATTAATCTCAGAGTATGAATTGAAATGTAAAGATAAAAAAAATTAAGAACAGTAAGTATAATCATAAAACAGACCAGGTACGTTTCCTAATTGACTTAATAATATACACACTCTGCTTTTAAAGGATTTTTTAAGGAAAAAAATTTATTTAATATTACTTTTCTGTTAAAAATGCTTTCTTTCTTATTTTATTTCAGTATGTTTTTAAGAAATATAAATAAGAAATTAAAAGTTTTCATTATGCCAAAGAATATGAAAAAATAAGCAGCACCTTCGCTCCTTAGTTTTTTAACGCTGGAAGAAAAATAAACGATTAAATATTTATAGAAAAAGTTAAAACAGGTTAAATTTCATCACAGCGATGATAAATATTCTTAAAATGATTCATAAATTTATTTTTAAAATTTATTTCTTCTGCGCCTAAAATTTTTAGAAGTTATTGAAATAAAAACCCTAATTTTTCTTAACATTTAACCCTCTGAGTGTTTCACACGTATTTCTACGTTGACCTTGGACAACCCCAAAATCGTTAAACACGCATTTCAACGTGTGGTCGAAAACACCCCGAAATCGGTTTGCACTGAATTTTACGTTCATTGTGAACTGTCTCTAAAGTGTAACACACGTACTTTTCCTAATTTCTTACCCCCCTTTCTTGGTTTGACATCTTGATTGATTATCCGGGGAGAGCACAGGTCAACACAATGAAGACTGATAAGGATGTACTTACTGCAAATTGGAGATGGCTCAGCATCCGAAACCCCACTCTCCCCTGTGGTGTGGGGAATTTTAATGCTATTTGCATTGAGGTTATATTTCCGGAAGAATTGCAGTGTCGGATTTTTTTTTTGTTTAATGTCAGCCTGGTTTGATGCTATATTATGTTTCAAGTACTATTCTTTTAATACAATTTATGTGATATAAGATTTTTTTTCAATGCCTCAATGCTTTAAAGATCCATATCGAATGGTTACGTAAAATAGATATTGTGGTTTAAGTAAAATAGATTTTGTTCCAATACCGCATTCAAGCATAAAAAAATTGAAAGCCTAGGGGAAGCTAAGAAAATCTGCTATTTATATATAGTTGAACAGTGTTCTTGAATCAACACATTTCACCCACGTTCAACTAGTTTTATGATATTAATGTAAACTTCTTTCATATTAATAATCTCCATCTACTCATTTTTCATTTATAAAAATAGAGTAAAATTAAATTTTTGTCAAAAAATAGAGCAAGTTTTAAGGTATATGAAAATGATGCATTATTTTTATTGTTTTATCTTTCAGATCAAATCGAAAATTTCAGTTTTACAATTATTTCATTATATATGTATTTGATTTTTATTAAAAAAATTAATTTTCAGGTTTAAGTGTAATTTTTTTAGACTAGAACAGATTTTAACTTCATTATTACAACATTTAGAAAAATATGTTTTAAATTCATAAAAATTACAATGAAAAAATTCATTCCGAAAGATAATTATCATTTTATTAAATAATTATTAGCCGGAAATTTATTTTTAGGTCACTCTGAACTGAAAAAATAACGTACATGGAAATAAAAATTAAAGAAAGTGGGAAAAGATTTTATTTTTTACATTGTAAAATATTTTCTTTTTGTTAAAGGCAGGGGAAAATATAGTTTAGATGAAAACGTTATCGACTAAATTTAATGTTTGGGGGTGTGATCTTATCAGACTTTTAATAATCTTATTATGAGACTGATAATATCTGCAGCTTAACTCTCTTACGTTTATTTGAATAATCAATGAAGATGTTTATTTCTTGCTTAAAATAAAAGAAGACAAAAATATTTCTCAGAAAATATTATACGAATACTGTATTTGCGCATTAGTTCCTTGAAGCACAATTTTTTTCCTGATGTGTTATTAAGCATTCTTCTATAAATGATTAAAACTATATAGCTAAATTGAATTGCTTTCGGTAAATGCATGCCAACTGCAAGTTAAATTTTCATTCATGCTCTGAGAAAAGAAATCCACTAATATATGTTAGAAACCATTGATACATCCAGATCCACTAATAACAACTTTGAAGACTGATCTTTCAGTAATAATAGCAGTCTCTGGCTTTGGATTATTTCAAAATATTACCGTCACCTGCCAGATCATGTGTTTTATTACATTATCTTATGCGTGCATGCTGTAATTTGTAAGGTGTAATTTTTTTTTATAAAATTATGATTTATCTGCTCCATTTTCTTCATTCTGAACTTTAATAAATATTTCAACTGTAAATAAAATATTTATTTTCTATATGTTTTGACATTTTTATTTTACTTTCTATTTGAAGAGTAAAGAGCGGGTCAGTTTTTAAGCTTGTTAACTTTGCTTTATATTTTTCGAAAAGAACGTTGACGAGAGCATAAACTTTTGTATTCCTCACCAGAGACAGCCAAAACATCTATGAAGTCACTATTTTGTCGTCATCAATTTTTACCAATGACACCATTTAATACTTTACTGATCTTAAGAGCACGGGATTTGACAGAAGTATTTCTTCAGTGAATCAATCATGCTTACCACTGGTTTGTCATTATTAGGGACACAGGCAAAGCGGGGTTGAGGAGCCTCCTCAATATCGAAGAATTCATCTTGGCTTAGTATTGATATAGATCGAAGTAGGTTTGAGGCCCCTAGATGCACGAGGCGAGCGCCTCCCAACACCTGCAAAGAAAAATCGCACTGTATATACCAAGTCCTCTAGCGACCTTTCTCAAACTTGAGTTCTCTCTGTTTATGTACATTTTTTCACGTACAGATATAGACACAACTCATCTGTTAAAAAAACACTGTATCAGAACATCGTTGTATCTGCGTTCACTAATAATCCTTTGAGAGTCTGATATTATCTGCAAGCTCAACTGTGTAGGATTATCAATTATCATTGAAAATTTGTATTTTCATAGAACCCAAAACTATTTCTAAAGAAATAATATTTCTTGCTTCAGAGACTGCATTTATGCATTGGTCCATGAACCATTACAGTTTGTGGTTGCTATTAAGCATTGTATTCAATATATCAATTAAATGCTTAATTCCAGTGCTTTTGGTAAATCATATTCTGAGGGGAATTTTAATAAATGCTGAGACAAGAAGTCCACTATTAGTATTTACAAACCTGATATATCCGATTATTAACAAGCAAGGACAGTTCTTCCAAAAATAATAAGTCTCAGGCATTTAATTATGTTCATTCCACCATCATACTATATAATGTGTTTTATACAGTATCTTGAGATAATATTATTGCGATGTGTATAATTTGTAAAGTATAATTTTTTTATATAATTCAGATTTATCTGACGTTTTTATTTTCTTCGACAGTTGGGATAATATAAAACTGAAACAAGATATTTGTTTTTCCAAGTAGTATGGTGTATACATGAATGAATGTATGAT